>JAYESA010000001.1:52527074-52714574 GCA_036927795.1 Iris macrosiphon | reverse complement strand
GTCCTGGCTCGTGTTGCCTATGATAGAGCGTGGAAGGATATCATAATGCCTGTTGTTCGTGGTAAAGACCAACCTTATGCAACGGTTCACCAGGAACTGATCCAAGAAATAAGGGTAAATGCCTGTCGTTGCAAGTGTAATTGTCTCAGTTTATGCAGCATGTTAGCTGTGTTTCTTCTCTTTTTACGGCTTGCCACCGGTCGAATGCCTGTGGTGTTGATTACTGGATTTAGATTTATTATCATTTTTTGTCTCTAGTCTTCTCGCATGGCCGAAGAGCGCCGGATCCTCCCCCATTTTTTATCCATCAGTATGGATTCTTTTCCATATACTGAGATTTATATTGTGGATGGATGACCCTGAGTGCATTGAGTTCTGCTACCGACTTCGCTACTTCAGTAACCAAAATATCACAGAGGGGTGCCTTTAATGGAAAAGGTTCTTGTCAGCTATAGAAGCAAAAAATACGCTGGGGAATTGTACGCGTATTATACAGTCAAAAACCCCAATATACATGAAGTCTGCGTAAAACAAAGCTTCAAGGCTGTGTAGCATAAAATATGGCTTCAGAACTGTCCGCGTAAAACAGAGCTTTAGAGCTATTTTGCGTAAAGTAGAGCTTCAGAGCTATCCGCGTAAAACAGGGCTTCAAGGTTGTGTGGCATAAAATATGGCTTCAGAGCTGTCCGTATAAAATAAAGTTTCAAAGATGTTTGGCGTAAAGTAGAGCTTCAGAACTGTCCGCGTAAAGCAGTGCTTCAAGGCTGTTTTGGCATAAAAGGTTGCTATACCTCCCTGCGTAAAGTTTAAAATACGTTTGTTTTTAATATAGCGTAAAGTTGTACGAGGAACTCTTCGTATTCCTCGGATAAATTTGTCAAACAAATCAGTGAACCTGACATCTGACAAAAGTACTGCACGATGATCGAGAGGACGACTGTGATGATAATTTTTGTACAGAGACCCAGGTTGTCGTTTAGTGACATATTCTTGATACAAGTCATTTTTACGCATTCAAAGAATACGCTGCCTATTCTACATGGACAAAAATAAGTTTTTACGCTCAAGATAAGACGAAATCAGATGCCACATCAAAAGTTGTTTCTCGTACAGAGCTCGAGGCATATCTCTGCATTTAATGCACGAGATGGAGGCATATCTCTGCATTTAATGCACGAGATTTTATTCTATTTTTAAATTTTGTCATGACTGGGAAAGCTAAAACTGTGGCTAATACGCTCACATCACCATCCTTGTATTTTATGCCAAACAGGCTATTTTCAACTATAGGAGTACGCCGTATGCTATCTCCTCGAAATACGTCAACTCGGCTATATTTGCAAAGGTACGTGATAAGGCTATTTAGCCCAGAATACGCTCAAAACCTCAGTCGTGACGGATAATTGGCTATTTTACGTTGGTTATCTATTATTCGTGAATCATCAAGTTTTACGCAGAGTTTGGTCTTTTATGCCAATAAGACAGTTATTTGGCTTTTACGCCAACCATCTTTACGCAAGGTACAGTTACCTACGTAGCTTGCATGTCATGATCTTCGAGAAGCAGTTATACACGTTACCTCATAAAGGGACATATGTCATACGCAGATTAAGAAGACTATGGGAACGTTGGTAGCAGTTATCATAACCGCAGCGTAAAAGAAGTCTTCTTCTTCACAGTTTGGTCTTTTACGCCAACAAGACAGTTATTTGGCTTTTACGCCAACCATCTTTACGCAAGATGCAGTTACCTACGTGGCTTGTATGCCATGATCTTTGAGAAGTAGTTATACGCGTTACCTCATAAAGGGACACGTGTCATACGCAGATTCATATGACTATGGGAATGTGGGTAGCAGTTATTATAACTGTAGCGTAAAAGAAGTCTTCTTCTTCACAGTTTGGTCTTTTACGCCAACAAGATAGTTATTTGGCTTTTACGCCAACCATCTTTATGCAGGGGCAGTTACCTACATGGCTTGCATGCCGTGATCTTCGAGAAGCAGTTATACGCATTACCTCATGAAGGGACACATGTCATATGCATATTCAGAAGACTATGGGAACGTGGGTAGCAGTTATCATAACCGTAGCGTAAAAGATGCAATCTTCTTGACAGTTACTTGGCTTTTACGCCAACATGGCAGTTATTCAATTGATCTCTATAAATAGAGACCCCTGGTCATAGGGTAAGAGACAACCGGACAAGCACAGGGCACAATCAGAGATCAGAAAAAAGAGCAGAGCACAGAAGAGAGAGTTTTGGCTGACAACTTTGGCAACGAGAATTCGATCCTACTTGCAACTTTTCTTTGACTGGCCTTTGCCTTCAATTCAGAGAAAGTTTGAAGCTTCTTCTACAGCACTTCTTCATCATCGTGCGGTCCAAGGAACAAAGTGATCGACCGCAGATCAGACTTCTATAGCAATACTTCCCTAAAATTATTTTATTGTACTAAATATCCTCGTATAGGATTAATTATACTTTTCTTTTTTTCGTTTGTAAGCAAAAAGGTTTCGTACAAACCTCATTTTGTTTATCCAAACAAAAATGGTGACTATGCTAGGGAAGACTACTTTCTCCTCTGACGAGAAAGCAATTGCTCAACACGATGTTGTGTCCATCGGATCGAAGAAGAAGACTTTGGTCGTCCAGTTCGACCAATCTTTCTATGAAGACATGCTTCATGCAGGGGGTATCTCTCATTCCTCCTCTGTCCAGAACAACAGGAAGCTGCGTAAAGTGTGGATGCCTAAGACGTCCTCTACCCTTCCTGCAAGCTCTCACTCACTGATCAACAAGGTTGTGACAACACAGCCAACATGTCCTATGCATAAAAATTTGTCTCCCGTCTGTGATATGGTAGACAAGACTTTTGGCAATGCCTCGGTACCAATCCAGAAGTCTTAGACGTGCCCTGCCTGTAAAACTTTGTCTCCCGTTTGTAACGTGGTAGACAAGACTTCTGGCAATGCCTCAGTGCGAATCCAGAAGTCTCGAACATGCCCTGTGCATAAAACTTTTTCTCCCGTTTGTAACGTGGTAGACAAGACTTCTGGCAATGCCTCAGTGCCAATCCAGAAGTCTCAAACATGCCCTATGCATAAACCTTCGTCTTCCGTCTGTGACGTAGCAGACAAAATTTTTGGCAAGGCCTCAGTGCCAATTCAGAAATTTCAAACGCACCCTGCACATAAAAATATATCTCCCATCTATGATGAGGCAGATGTACCCTTTAATCATATCAAAGGAAAATAAGTGGCGAATCCTTCAACCTCTAAGCTTTTACGCCCACAAGAGTAGAAATTTCCCACTTTACAGATTACGCGTGACGCTGAAGGCCGTTTGAGGACATTCCCTGTTTTACGCGAACCTGTGCAAAAATCTAAATTATGCCAGGATAGGTCTGTTCGCGTAAAGAATATGCGTTTCATAGGAAGAGACGCTCCTCAGAAAGATGATGGATCATATGCTACTCATATGGGTGAACTGCTGTATTCCTGTCACGCCCAGTCCCAAATTATGTGGGACCAGGCCACGTGGCATTGGCCAGCTGATACGCCTCCGAGGGAATATCCAATTTAATGGACCCAATAAGACGTGTTACGCTGTCCTAAAATACTAACAAGTCTAATACTAGCATATAACAGGTAACATCTAATCTTATCCACAATATATCAAAGAATACTGAAATAAGTACTGAAATATAAGTGCTGAGTCTGAAATGTCATAGTACAATCCAGATATGTCTGGTGGGAACAAACCCACTACAAAAGCTAAATAAGAGTGCTGAAATATAGCATGACTAGAGCATCGTCTATCTAGATAAAGAGGCTCCATCTCTAGATGGTGAGTCTACCAAAGATAGGGACTCTGATGGCAGTACATCTAGCTCCTCCTCGGATGCGTACCTCGTATCCTGCCCAGGTCCGTAAATCATGGGATAGTACACCTCATCTAAATCTGGAAGGGAACCAGGTCCTTAGTGGGACATAATAAGATACATAAAAGTATGCCATATATAAATACTGAATAAAATAAATAAAGGGTGTGCTAACCATCTAAGTGTATGCAAATGTGAAGACAACCTTGGTACGTATGGGTAGGCATAGGCATAACTTCCACTCTCCGAAGAGCGTGGTATCTGAACATGTAACGTCCATCATCCCGAAGAATGAGGTATCTGCAAATATATACGTCTGTATCGCTCCGAAGAACGCGGTATCTGAATAAAGGAGGTCATTGGATCCGTGGCTCCTCTGGATACTACGGAGTCCAATGTGTGTATCCCATACGCCTACTAGCTGTCTTTCCTGCCCAATGCAGATATACAAGTCAAATACACGATGTACATACCACGTAGCTATATGCCAAGTCATAACTTTTTAGATAATCCTGATTACGTGCTAAACCGTGATACATGTCACACGCACCGGTAGCTAGTCGAGTATGCGAACCCGCATCCCAACATGAATTATAATCATGATGCATGTACAAGTGTCAGGTCTAGGAGGATATCAGAATACCCTCGTATCTGTAGGTGAGTCTGCTAATGTATAAGTCAGTTACACTATGTATCGACGGATTTGTCGACTGCATCCAAGTCAATCTCGGGCTCGCACAGTTATATGTATATTGCAACAGGATAACATACAACAGTTTATAATTTAAACAGTAAAAATTTGGCAAGGTATACTTGCCGGAAAAGAACTCTGTATAGTGCAAGCTTCTGAAACTATGTTAAGTTTGGTGGAAGAATTAGAGTTAGGGTTTGGGGTGTACTACATGGAATATATATAGAAAGAGAGGTCAGTTTTTGCAGGGGGTAGTTTAGTATTTAGTGGTTTCAAAACCACTACTGCTGCTGGTTTTCTTTCTTTCTTTTGTTTTGGTTTAGGAGAGTTTAGTAATAAAAATAGAGATAAGAGGCGGTGGAATAAGTCGGCTCACACGCGCGGAGAAGGGAAAGCAAAGTTGGTTTTTGCTACTGCTGTGGTTGATATTTTCCTTCTCCTATCGGGTCCGGGTAGGGGCTAAACGGGTAGTAGGTTTACGATAGAGGGTTTGGGCTTCGGGTTATGATCCAATAGGAATTTCTATTCTAATTAATTATATATATATATATGTATAATTATACATATATATACATAGAAGAAAAAAATTCTAAAATTATATTTATGTATACCATTAAGCTAGCAACTGTTCAAAGGGTCTCCTATATGGAATAAATTAGAAAAAAAATTTAATGGCTCCATAAATTCTCTAAATGCTCAAACACCTCAAAATAAAATCTAATAAAATCTATTCTTTCTATTTAGCTCATAACTAAAATAATGAATACGGTTTTCAGAATTAGGGATTTTACATTCTACCCAACTTATAAAAATTTTGTCCTCGAAATTAAAACTAACATATGGCGAATTAAAATTGAAATCTATTGATTGAATTGAAATAATATGACATACCCAGGCCTTCGAATAGATGGGAGAAACGTTGTCGAATATCATCCTCCCGTTTCCAGGTTGACTCGTCTGGTGCATGATGCCTCCATACAATACGAACTAGAGGGATAGTCTGACCTCGCAATACCTTCTCGCTCCTGTCCAAAATCTCTACGGGCTCCTCCTGGTACGACAAACTTGGCCCAACAGTGATCTCCGAGTGGTCAAGCACATGACTCGGATCTGGAATGTACCTCCTTAGTTGAGATACGTGGAAGACGTCATGCACTTCTTCTAATGTTTATAGTAAGGCTAATTTGTAAGCCACTTCTCCGATGCGTTCCAACACATCGAATGGTCCGATGTACCTCGGACTCAGCTTTCCTCTGCCTCCAAACCTGATAGTCCCTCGGGTAGGTGAGATCTTTAGAAACACATATTCTCCAGCTTGGAATTTTAGAGGTCGTCGATGCATGTTTGCCCAGTATTTTTGTCTGTCTTGCGCTGCTCGCAGGTGCCCTTGGATCTTCTTTACCTTCTCCACTGAACGAACAACCAACTCTGGTCCTAAAATTTACCTTTCGCCCACATCACTCCAACATACTGGGGAACGACATTTCCTACCATACAATGCTTCAAAGGGAGCCATCTAAATGCTCGCTTGATAGCTATTATTGTAGGAAAATTTGACCAAATATAAATGGTCCTCCCATGATCCTCCGAAGTCAAGCATGCACGCTCTTAATATCTCTTCCAAAGTCTGAATGGTGCGCTCTGACTGGCCATCTGTTTGTGGGTGATACGCTGTGCTAAACTTTAGGCGAGTACCGAGGCTCTCTTACATACTCTACCAAAAGTAAGATGTGAACCTCGAATCCTTGCCAGACACGATACTAACTGGCACTCCATGCAGTCACACAATATCTCTCATGTACATGTCTGCTAAGACTTCTGTGGATTGCCCAACTCTGAAGGGTAAGAAGTATGCGGACTTGGTGAGTCTATCCACGATTATCCATACTGCATTTCGACCACTAGGACTCCTTGGAAAGCCCGTAACAAAGTCCATAGTGATATGCTCCCATTTCCACTCTGGTATAGGGAGTGGTTGAAGCAATCCTGCAGATCTCTGATGCTCAGCCTTGACTTGCTGACACACCAGGCACTTGGCCACAAAGCGTGCTATTTCTTTCTTCATTTCATGCCACCAATAGTACTGTCTCAGGTCTCTGTACATCTTTGTACCTCCTGGATGAATAGAGTATGTTGAGCTGTGCGCCTCTGTCATCAGCACCTGACAAAGTTCTCCATTCGGGACATAGAAGCGATCTCCACATCTTAAAGCCCCATCCTCGTTTATGCGCAATCATGTCTGTATTCAGGCCTCGGTCCTTTGTCGAAGCCTCTGGAATCTGGCATCTATTGGCAGGGAAGCCTTGATCCTCTCAACTAATATTGACTGCAACTGGTAACTTGACATCTGGCCGTCAGCTCCTGGCATAATGACCTCTATACCCATCTGCTCTAGATCTCTCAACAGATGTTGTTGGGTAGTCAAGAAGAATGCCATGGGTCTTCTGCTCAACGCGTCAGCTACTACGTTGGCCTTTCCCGGATGGTACTGCAGCTCAATCTCAAAGTCTGCCATCACCTCGAGCCAACGTCTATGTCTCAAGTTCAGGCCCTTCTGGGTGTAGACGTACTTCAGGCTCTTGTGATAAGTAAATATCTCCATTCGTTCTCCGTATAGATAGTGTCTTCAAAGCTTCAAGGCAAAGATGATTGCGGCAAGCTGCAGGTCGTGGGTGAGGTAGTTCTTCTCATGGGTCCTCAGTTGCCTAGAGGCGTAGGCCACAACCTTCCCATGTTGCATCAAGACGCAACCTAAACCTTTTTCGGATACATCGTTGTAGATTACGAATCCTCCGAATCCTGAAGGTATGGTCAAGATAGGAGCCGTAGTCAGACACTTTTTCATCTCTTCGAACGCCTTCTAGCACTCCTCTGACCAGGTGAACTCCTGTTCTTTGCGGGTTAGACGAGTTATTGGCTCTGTGATCCTTGCAAAGTTCTCTACGAACCTCCGGTAATATCTAGCAAGTCCTAGGAAACTTTTTACCTCTGAGATGTTGGTTGGGGTCGGCCACATCTCTACTGACGAAATCTTTGCTGAATCTACAGAAATACCATCTCCCGAGATAATGTGTCCAAGAAAAGCGACATGATCTAGGAAAAACTCACATTTGCTCAGCTTTGCATAGAGTCTCTCACGCCTAAGCGTCTCTAGCACTAGTCTCAAGTGTTCTCCGTGCTCCTCGTGGTTCTTTGAATACACCAAGATGTCATCGATAAAGACTACCACGAACTGGTCCAGATATTGGTGGAAGACTCAGTTCATCAGGTTCATAAATATGGCAGGTTCATTTGTCAGTCCAAAAGGCATCACCAAGAACTCGTAGTGACCATAACGAGTCCTGAATGCTGTCCTTGGAATGTCTTCTCTCCGTACTTTTACCTGATGATAACCATATCTCAAATCTATCTTTGAGAATACCACCACTCCTGTCAGTTGGTCGAACAGATCATCAATCCACGGCAGAGGGTACTTATTTTTTATTGTTAAAGTATTAAGGGCTTTGTAATCAATGCATATACGAAATGTCCTGTCCTTCTTTGGTACAAACAGCACTGGTGCTCCCCAGGGTGATGCACTAGGACGGACAAACCCTTTAATTTGTAACTCTTCTAGTTGTTGCTTCAGCTCATCCAATTTTTTCTTTGCCAACCGGTACACATTTGAAGATACCGGTGCTGCTCCTGGCACTAACTCAATAGTGAATTCTACCTCTCTATCAGGCGGTAGGCCTGGCAACTCCTTCGGAAATACATCCTCGAATTCTGCAACAATTGCTGGGGGAGCCGTCTCCATAGCCATGTAAGCTCTAGGTGTCTGGCCTACTCCTGGCCTACTCCTTGCTCGATGGTGCCCCGCATGTACTCGAACTTCGGGTGATCTGGTGGTCTAAAAATGACGCTACCCTTCCGGCAGTCTAGTATAGCATTATACTGGCTTAACCAGTCCATGCCTAAAACAACGTCAAAGTTTGGCATCGGGAGTACTAAAAATTGTGTTCTCATCTCCCTAATACACACGACCATGGAGCACGTTCTAATAGTACTGATAACTGGTAAGATGCCTCCTCTGGTAAGAATCTTCCAACTCTTAGGCAAGGGGGAAGTAGCTACTCTATGCATGGCTACGAAACTACTAGATATAAAAGATAGCGTAGCGCCAGAATCAAATATTGCAGTTGCAGGTATTGACGCAACTAAAATGGTACCTGTGATAGTTTCCCCTTCTGGTTCCTCCGCAACTGTTGCTAGGGCAAAGGCCTGTCCGTGCCTTCGCCCTTCGGGGGCTGGTGGATGCTGACCTCCAGTCGTGGGTAGTATCCTCTGGACTGGTGCTGTTGGCCTTTCTCCGGTCTGTGGTGCTGCCTCACTGCGTTATGGGCAGTCTCTGGCCAGGTGTTGACTTGCTCCATATATCATGCACAGTCCAAGCTTCTTCCGACAGCCTCTGACAAAATATCCCTTCTTGCCACAATGATGACAAGTCGGAAGCTCCTTGTACTGATATGGCACTATCCTTTGTTGTGCCTGCATTCCTGGACGATGGATTGGCCCTCCTGCTCTGGGCTGGGCTTTGGCTGGTATGGTCGTGCTGGAGTGCCTCGTTACTCTTCCAATGGCCTCCTGGATTCTTGCCTCTGAAAGAACCTCCTCATAGGAGATCCTTGACTGCGTGGTGGTATACCTCTGTAGTTCGAAGGTAAGGCCGTGATGGAACCTTCTGGCCTTCTCCAGCTCGTTAGGTATCAGGACGACACCAAATTGACTAAGTCGACTAAACTCTGCGTCGTAGGCATCTACGGTCATAGTTCCTTGTTCCAGGTGTAGGAACTGGGAGTATAGAGCATTCCTGACCGTAGCCGGGAAATACTTCGTATTGAAGTATACTAAGAATTGCTCCCACGTCTGGGCCTTGCCAACGCCGCGTTCTATGGAGTCCCACCAGTGTTGGGCGTTGCCTTTGACTTGGGCCCTCACCGCGGTCATCCAAAGGTCTGGATGTAGCTGTGAACCCTCCAGCAGCATCTCCGTATTGGAGACCCAATCTGATATTTCCTCCGGAGTCTTGCTACCCGAAAACGTTCCTGGGCTCATCTGGCAAAAACCTCGGACAGTACCAGCTGGTTGGACAGGTGCAGGTGCTGGATTAGATATCCTCTCCAGAGCTATCATCAAGCTCTGCCTCAAGGTCTCAGTCTGATGCCATTGCGCCTGTATCATAGCTTGGAAGAATTGGAATATTTGTGGCTATCCCTTAAGTTGTGGCATCAGGGCTGGAAAGGGTGGAGGTGGAGGCAAAGGTGTATCTGCCTGTTATGTCGGTGCCTGGGAGGTCTGTCCTTCTTGCTAAGCTAGTGCAGCTTCCTAGGTAGGACCATTGTGGAGATATGGGGTTGATGGATAAACCAGTATCTTCCTCGGTGACTGGTCTCTCGGGGTAGTCGGGGTCCTATTGACATCATGCGAGGTGTATGTTGCTTGATCAACCCTATCATCTGTGTATCCACTGGGTACATCCATATTTCTGGGGGAAATAGAACAAGTAAAAAATACGAAAAGAAACAAATAGGATGCAATTATTAAATAGAATGTAGAAGCATGAGTTATGTTGGGGAATTATCCACGTATTTTACAGTCAAAACCCCCAACATACATGAAGTCCCTCCCTGTGTAAAACAGGGCTTCAAAAGTTGTTTGCGTAAAACAGGTTTCTAGTCTGTCCGCATAAAATAGAGATTCAAGAAAGTTTTTGGCGTAAAATAGAGCTTTAGAACTGTCCGCGTAAAATAGAGATTCAAGGTAGTCCGCGTAAAGTAGGGATTTGAGACTGTCTGCGTAAAGCAGAGAAAAAATAATTTGGCGTAAAGTAGAGATTCGAAACTGTCTGCGTAAAACAGAGTTTCAAGCTGTCTGGCATAAAGTATAGGTTCAAAGTAGTTTGGCGTAAATCAGGGATTCAAACTGTCAGCATAAAACATGGCTTCAGAGCTATCCGCGTAAAAGTCTGAGCGTAAAAGTCTGCCCTAAAGTCTGTACATAAAATTTGCGTAAAAGGTCTGCGCGTTAAATATCTTCTGCGTAAAAATCTGAGCGTAAAAAATCTGCTGCGTAAAAATCGTTATTCTGCTGGCGTAAAGTTTGTGTGCGTAAAGTTTTCGTAAAAGTCTACGCGTAAAATCTGTCCACGTAAAGTTTGAAATACGTTGTTCCTAATGCAGTATAAAGTTGTACGAGGAACTCTTTGAACTTCTCGGATGAATTCGTCAAACAAATCAGTGAACCTGACATCTGACAAAAATACTTCACGATGATCGAGAGGACGACTGTGATGATGATTTTGCATAGAGACCCAGGTTGTCGTTTAGTGACATATTTGATACACCACTCAAGGGGAAAAAATTGAGTCTTCTGAATACGCTGCCTATTCTTCATTTGACAAAAATGAGCTTTTACGCTCAAGTCAGAAATGAGTTTTTACGCTCAAGACAGAAATGAGTTTTTATGCTCAAGACAGAAATGAGTTTTTACGCTCAAGATAAGACAAAATCAGATGTCACATCAAAAGATGTTTCTTGCACAGGGCTCGAGGCATATCTCTGTATTTAATGTACGAGATTTTATCCTTTGTCATGACTGGGAAAGCTAAAACTATGACTAATACGCTCACATCACCATCCTTGTAGTTTATGCCTAATCAGGCTACTCTACGTTGTTTATCTATTATTCAGGAATCATCAAGTTTACGCTGGGGCAGGTGCCTTCGTGGCTTATTATTTTGGATTTTATGCCAACAAGACAGTAAATTAGCCTTTATGCCAACCAGGTAGTCATTTGGCTTTTACGCCAACAATAGTTATTTGGCTTTTACACCAACAAGGGTAAAGGGTCTGGTCACAGTATAAAGGGTTTCTGGCGTAAAACTTGGTTTATCCAAACATAGGATATTTGAAAGGAAGAATGAGGTTTTATTCAAGTATGGATGAGATCCTTATGCTCTATTCCTATACGCAGGCTTGTTTGGTACAGTTATGTAACCAAAACAATATATTATAGACCTGCATGGGCCACCACTAAAACCATGTCACGCTCCAGTCCTAAATTATGTGGGACCATGCCACATGGCATTGGCCAGCTGACACGCCTCCGAGGGAATATCCAATTTAATGGACCCAATGAGACGTGTTACGTTGTCCTAAAATACTAACAAGTCTAAAACTAGCATATAACAGGTAACATCTAATCTCATCCACAATATATCAAAGAATACTGAAATAAGTACTGGAATATAAGTGCTGAGTCTGAAATATCTTAGTACAATCTAGATATGTTTGGTGGGAACAAACCCACTACAAAAGCTAAATAAGAGTGCTAAAATATAGCATGACTAGAGCATCGTCTATCTAGATAAAGAGCTTCCAACTATAGATGGTGAGTCTACCAAAGATCAGGGGGACTCTGATGGCAGCACCTCTAGCTCCTCCTCGGATGCTTACCTCATCTCCTGTCCAGGTCCGTACACCATGGGATAGTACGCCTCATCTAAATCTGGAAGGGAACCAGGTCCTCAGTGGGACATAACAAGATACATAAAAGCATACCATATATAAATACTAAATAAAATAAATAAAGGGTGTGCTAACCATCTAAGTGTATGCAAATGTGAAGACAACCTTGGTACGTATTGGTAGGCGTAGGCATAACGTCCACTCTGCGAAGAGCGCGGTATCTGAACATGTAACGTCCATCATCCCGAAGAATGAGGTATCTACAAATATATACGTCCGTATCGCTCCGAAGAACGTAGTATCTGAATAAAGGAGGTCATTGGATCCGTGGCTCCTCTGGATACTACGGAGTCCAATGTGTGTATCCCATACGCCTACTAGCTGTCTTCCCCGCCCAATACGGATATACAAGTCGAATACACGATGTACATACCACGTAGCTATATGCCAAGTCACAACTTTTTAGATAATCCTGATTATGTGCTAAACCGTGATGCATGTCACACGTACCGGTAGCTAGTCGAGTACGCGAACACGCATCCCAACATAAATTGTAATCGTGATGCGTGTACAAGTGTCAGGTCTAGAAGGATATCAGAATACCCTCGTATCTGTAGGTGAGTCTGCTAATGTCTAAGTCTGTTACACTATGTATCGACGGATTTGTCGACTGCACCCAAGTCAATATCGGGCGCGCACAGTTATATGTATATTGCAACAGGATAACATACAACAGTTTATAATTTAAACAGTAAAAATTTGGCAAGGTATACTTGCCGGGCAAGAACTCTATATAGTGCAAGCTTCTGAAACGGTGTTAAGTTTGGTGGAAGAATTAGAGTTAGGGTTTGGGGTGTACTGCATAGAATATATATAGGGAGAGAGGTCGGTTTCCGCGGGGGTAGTTTAGTATTTAGTGGTTTCAAAACCACTACTGCTGCTGGTTTTCTTTCTTTTGTTTTGGTTTTGGTTTAGGAGAGTTTAGTAATAAAAATAGAGATAAGAGGCGGTGGAATAAGTCGGCTCACACGCGCGGAGAAGGAAAAGCAAAGTTGGTTTTTGCTACTGCTGTGGTTGATATTTTCCTACTCCTATCGGGTCCGGGTAGGCGCTAAACGGGTAGTGGGTTTAGGATAGAGGGTTTGGGCTTCGGGTTGTGATCCAAAAGGAATTTCTATTCTAATTAATTATATATATATGTATAATTATACCTATATATACTTTGAAAAAAAATTCTAAAATTATATTTGTGTATACCATTAAGCTAGCAACTGTTCAAAGAGTCTCCTACTTGGAATAAATTAGAAAAAAAAAATTATTGGCTCCATAAATCCTCTAAATGCACAAACAACTCAAAATAAAATCTAATAAAATCTATTCTTTCTATTTAGCTCATAACTAAAATAATGAATATGGTTTTCAGAATTAGGGGTTTTACAATTCCTATGGTAGAGAAAGGGTTATGGTTCCTAATCTACACATTCCTATTAGTAATTCTCCTGATTTGCGTGAGTTCTTGATCCAGAAATGCAAGGACAGGGGATCTCCTAATATGTCTATTATACCCCCTAGAGAACATTATTGTGATAGTCATAAGGTTGTAATTAACTGTTGTTGTTCTAAAGTAAAACGGTCAGTTTTCGACCGATTGAACTATACTTTGTCATTACAGGAAGAAGAATCAGACAACGACATGTCTGGGGGTAGTCTCTCTCGACAAAATAGAGCAGCATCCAAAGCTGGGGGTAGAATTTCCTCTGAGTCCGAAGATGATACAACTATGACCATCTTCCCTGAGGATCTTACGACTCAGGTATCGGAAGCCCGAAAGCCAAAGGGGACTTTCTTCTTCAATGAGGATGACATCATTGAAATCTTCAATATATTGATGAAGGAAAATAAACTTCGGCTACCCAGCATCAGATGTCCTGAAAAGGCTGGCAAGGTCGATGACCCAAAATATTGTAGCTTTCAACGGTACATTCATCACCCCACAAAGGCATGCTTTGTACTGAAAAGAAAAATCCAGGAGTTGATCGACGCTAAAGTCAACACTTTGCATTTATAAACGAGAAGACGGTCACTGCAAATTGATCTCACTCCAACTTGGCAATTTTCCCCCTCAAGAAGTACCGGATGATGAGTCCCTAAAGTCTCCCCAGTGGAGCAACCTTCGGCTGAGTTTGCCGTGGCTAACTGACCTCTGAGCAAATCTCCCAGGTTGTTGCTATCGATCAGTTCACGTCCATATTACCTCTGAACTACGTCTCTCCACTTTCTCCAACGGAGTAAATCTATCACCAAAAAAATGGTCACTTCTATATTACCTCTGTCATATTTTTCTTTATCCCCACAGAGTCATATCTTACCACGTCCACATTACCTCTGAGTAAGATATTTTTAGAACTTTTTCATGTCCATATCACCTATGAGTAAAGTTCTGCTCTTCGACTTTCTACTATCACGTTCTCATAACCCCTGGTAGTGCTAGTCATTTCAGCTTATTATCTGTACTTAAGGTACGCCATGAGTAATAAGTCCACAACCCAGATGTACAAATCAACTCTTGGTTCTTCATCCCCAACAAGAGCCTATGTGCAATATTTTCTCCTTCGTTACAAATTCTTGTAAAAAAGAAACCATCATCCGTATCCAAGAGTCCCAGATACACAATGGATGATGGATCCTCAAAATCTTTCCAGCGGAGTAATCCTTAGGTCTACTCGCACACTCCCGTAGTGACTATTCAAAACCAATCTTGTTAGACGCTAGCCATGCTCATATTATCTCTGAGCTATCGTCCCATCACTCTCCCCAGCGGAGTGATCCTTTGGTCTCTCTTTATGTTCGGATAGACCACACTCAACAAATCACTCCTCAATGAATTTTTTGGACATTAGTTTACATCCATATTACCTCTGAACTGCTGTCATAATATTTCTCTCAGGCTGAGTTTGTCATGTCCATATTACCTCTGAGCAAACCTTCCGAGTTTTGGTCATCGATCATCACATCCATATTACCTCTGATATCGTTTGTCATCCCCACTTGTCACGACCCGCACCCAAAAAATTGGGCATGAGTCGTGGGTACGTCTAGCCTACGCCGCAACATCGGCGGTAGAACGCTGTCTAGGTCTACTATCTAGCTAACAATCTCACGCAATCAATATATAAATATGTCAAGATCTCAACTCCAAACGGAGGAGCAATATCATAAAGATAATTACAAGTACTCAATCACGAATCTAAGCACGATAAGATAACACAGAAGGCTAACAACTATAAAGTCTAACCAACAACTACTACAACAACCACAACATCAATAATAATAATACAACATCCAAAATCATATACAATACAAGGTCTCAAACCAAAACCGGAGACAAATTCGGTGCTAAAAGCTAATAAAAACAACAACAAGGTCCTAGTGATCCCGGCTACCAACCTAAAAATCATCCCTAAACTAGAGGGTCCCTGTCTGCACCATCGACAGGCTCAGGTCCATAAAATATTGGACACCACTCCTCCGGATACTCTGGAAAAAATATGTCCAGTCAGGACTGGAGCAAGTACATCTCTAGCAGCAGTTCTAGTTAAATGACAAAAACTATAAAACAGTTGTAGCAAGTAGCAAGGTGAAGGAAATAAAGTATGAACAAGAAATATACATATCACTGGTGCATAAAGGTAAAAATGCATGAATATCAGAGCAAGATAGTAACAACTGCAAGATACAAGAAATCTCAACTAAGATCAAGTCTGTGCACAAGAACGTGTAGTGAGTCCAGCATGAATACATGTAGTGAGTCAAGTCCAGAAACTATAAGTGAGACCAGCAAGAAATGCAAGAGAGTCCAGACTATAAAGAATGAACTCGATGTCTTTGAAAACCTGTTTCGACATGTAAACGACTAGGGGTAAGTATGGCTCACCGCGCACTAGGTGCGCGGCTGCTATCATTCCAGATTAGACCAGAGGGGATAATTCCTGATGATTCCAGATAGGAATGTTTACATGTCTACTCGAGTATTTTCTTGCTCCGACTAGTACAAGTGAATCCAAGACCCGACACGTAAATCAAGTATGAGTCCAGCCTGAAACTTGAGTGATGCCTGTAGTGATGCCTGTAGGTGATTGTAGTAGGTGATTCCAGAATAGAGGCCAGAAACATAAAATATACGTGTCGTAAGTAAATGAATCCAGAAATACCAGTCCATGTCCCATGTTGTGCCAGAAAAATCAGATGATACTATACTAGAAGCTGAGTCATAATAATCATCAGATAATAAAAACCATCAGAGAATGTACTCGCCTGACGTCTTGAGCAACTGGCGATCCGAACCAGTATCGCAAGGACCTATTGTGAAAAACAAGGTTAAACAGGGTTCTAAAAAGTTAAACAGATATAAAATAACTAAAAATAGGCTTCTAGAGTCGTTCTAGGTCAAACGGGTCAAACCGATAAAATCTGGGTCAAAAGGTCAACTCTGGGTCCAAAAAGTCAACTCTAGGTCAAATCTAGGTCAAAAGTTGACTTTGGCGGTCAACTGGGTCAACTACGGTCAACTCTAGGTCAAACTAGGGTGCCCCTAAAATTCTAGGTCAAAACTAGGTCATTAAGCTAATAAACCCTCAAACTCGCCTCCTTGAGATACCGGGATACCCTCGGTATCTGATACCTCTCCCTACACTAAATGCCCCGTCTATACCCTCTAAAACCTATGCTAGCACCCGTAAATATATACACATATACATAAAAACCTATCTCCAAACTCAAACCTAGGCAATTCCTCAAAAACTCTGCTCTAAATTCAATACCTTGGATATCTCAAGGTATTGAGATACCTTGATATCTCAAGGTATTGAGATACCTCTCTAAACTCAACCCTACTACCCCTCTAGCTAACTATTATGAATATAGATATATACCTAGTTAATAATCTAGGCTAAAATATATATATCTAATACATATATGCATATACCTAGGTATCTACATATATATATATATCCACAAACACAATACATATATATATATATATATCCCTTACCTAAATATATACATATCTAGCTATAACATTTATATATATATATATATATATATATATATATATATATATATATATAACTATCTATCTATAGATCTATCTATTAATCTATATACATATCTATCAATCTATTTATTTATATATATATATACGTACCTATCTATCTAGATATCTATCTACCTAGATATCTATCTATCTATGTATTCATCTATCTATCTATTTATACAGATAAATATATCTATATCTCTCTCTCTCACTCGCTACTAGCCGCTAGACGCTGCTACCCCCACTGCTGTTGCGAATGCTGCTTACACTGCTGCTGCTGACATTGTTGCGCTGCAGGCTGCTGCTGCTGCTACCAGTTCTGTTGCTATTGCGCTGCATGAGCGCTGCAGGAAGCTGCTGCCGCGGCACTGTCGCGGCGCCTGCAGTGGCTGCTGCAGCTCGCTGCATGCAGTTCAGTGCGCTGCGCTGCACTTCGCTGCACGCTGCTGCTCGACCACACACACACAAACACGCACACACACAATCACACATACACACGACCACACACACACACAATCATACATACACACGACCACACACACACACAAAAACACACACATATATATATACACACACCAACATACATACATATATATATATACACAACTATATATATATATACACACACACACACGCACACTAATACATATAGGTACACACACATATATACACACACACACACGTATATATATATATATATATATATATATATATATATATATATATATATATATATATATATATATATATATATATATATATATATACCTTATAAACACAACACACACAACACACACAGCACTCCACAACACGCGTCCAACGACCCCCTACACCCACAAACACATAAATATATATAAAATATAACCCGAGAACTCTAGCACACACTCTCCGAAGCTAACCCAACGCGCGCACAAGCCCGAAACTAAGAAACCACGCCGAAATGGCCGTTCGGTCATTTCGACCAACACGCGGTGTACGGTTCGGAAAACCTCCTAAAATGCACACCAAACCAACTCGGAATTGGCCTAAAATTTATCCACGGGTTCTAAACGATGTCTAGATCCTAGAAAAAATGCTAACTCGTTGATTCTAGGTCCGTGGCAAACACGCACATGCACTTAGAACCGGCGACGACGAAAACCCTAAAAATGCCCGAAACGCCTATTTTTCCGCGACACGACTTCACGTGTTCGAACGGAGACACGCACTAACCCTCAAGACACCCGACAATATCTACCTAGATCCGTCTAACCTAGGGCATCACCCAAAATTGGGCCAATTTTGGATTCCACCCGAAATTGACACAAAACCTAGTGTCAAAGTCTCCAAACACAACCAAACTAGTTTCAACTTTCTCCCACGGATAGCCCTAAGGTCTAGGAAGGTTCTAAACCACTAATTACACTACATAAGAGTAATTAGTAAGGGAAAAGTTAGGGTTTACCTCTTGGGAGTTGGAATCCCAAGGCCAAAGTCTCCAATCCACTTGAAATCACCTCCCTCAAGCTCCAAGCCTCCAAATCTAGCCTCCACACTAAGTCTAGGCTCTAAATACCTAGGTTGGGGAAAACTGTAGGGTTAGGGTTCACATCCATGAAGAATAGAAGAAGAAAGAGAAGAAATGGAGCACTTACTTGGATGTGGAAAGAAGAAAGGAAGAAGAAAGAGTGGAGAAGAAGAAGAAGAAGAAGAAGAAGAAGAAGAAGTGAAGAAGTGGGAAGAGGGGCTGCTGTGATCGGGTCTGAAATGGGGTTGGGGGAACCGGCCATGGGTAGAAAAGGGTTTACATAATTGGAAAAAGACCAAAATGCCCTCCCCTAACTTGGGTTTTGGATTTGGGGTTTCAAAAGCACTCAAACTAACTCCTAATCTCTCCAACTAACCTACTAAAAATATAATAAATATTCTAAACCCAAAAATATGTCTCACAAGGGTGTGGGTTGGGTCGGACATGGGTCCACTAGGGTCTGACATGGGTCCAGGCCAGCCAAAATCCTAAAACAATCAATAAAAAATAATACAATCACTAATTAAATATAAATATAATTAATTATAAATAATACACAATTAACCAAATAAAAATAAAAAAATACCCGGCTCTGGAAATGGGGTGGTGACAAGCCTATCCTCCTTAGAAAATTTCATCCTCGAAATTTAAAGTCAATCACACTCCCTCTAGGTCAAACCCCCAACAATCACAGTCAAGAAATTCTACCTAAACAACATACAAGATCATAGTCCTACTGGTCGTGTTATCACAGTCTCAATCAGGGTTACTACACTATCTGCCACAGCACAATAGAAAAGTCTAACAAGTACTAATGAAACACACCACAAGGAATGGAAAGGACAGGAAGAAGAACAAAGAGACAGACCTGCTAACCCGACATCCGTAGCATCGGCCTCCTCGACCGTCAACGCATAAGCCCTGTCCTGCTGGGGTACATCCTTCTGCTGGTGCGGGGCATGATGCTGTACCACAGATGGCCTAGCTCCAACTCTCCGATCTTGTGCTCCACCTAATGGAGGTGCAGTGGGGCAATCTCGCATCTGGTGAGCAGCGGATCCACAAAACAAATACACCTTCAGCCTCCTCCTACAAACATCCCAAGTGTGTCCTGCCTTCCTGCAGTAGGCACAAGTGGGCACCCTCTGATCCTGACCCTGCTGCGCTGCCTTCTACACATAGGGACGCTTAGCTGGTTCCGCACTACTACTTGCACTGCCTGAATCATCCCTGCCTCTCTTGGACTTGAACTCCAAGTCATCCTCTGCTCTCTGAGCATCTCCTACTATCTGCTCGAAAGTCGCCTCGCGGTCGCTCCTGGTCAAAGACTTGACCGCCATAACCAAGCCCTTGCGAAACTTTCTCGCCTTTGCTGCCTCACTCAAGCCCTCCACAAATCTGCCCAGACGGCAGAACTCCGCTGCATACTCGTCCACTAGCATGCTCCCCTGGACGAGTGCCTCGAACTGGCTCTCCAAAGCACTGAGTGCCACATCTGGGAAAAACTTCTCCTTAAAAAACCTCTTAAAAGCCTCCCAAGTGAGCCCTGGTGCCACGATCCTCGTATCAGTGCGATACCACGTCAAAGCAAGGTCGAACATCTGACTGCCCGCTGCCTCTATCTGCATGCTGTTTGAAATCTGTGCCAGCCTGAAGATGCCCTCAATCTTCTCTATCTAGTCATCCGCGTACAGGATCCCTTCTGTACCCCAGAACTCCTTGGGTCGCATCCTCTAGAAGTTAATGATGCTGCCCGGCCTCGGGCACTGAATCTAATCTGCATGTGGCTGAATCTGTGCCACCATGTCCACTGCCGTCATGGCCACCTGGTGGGCGTTCTCAATGCCCAGCCTCATCACATCCACCTGACGGTGCTGCGCGTCCATCATCTCCCTGAAGAATGCAAAAAACTGCGCGGCATCTACTGGTGCAGGAAGTGGTGGAGGAACCACTGGAACGACTGGGGTAGTCCTCAGATCGACAGGTAGAGGAGGATCCCCGAGAGAAGCAGATGCTCCCTCAACCGTAATAGTGGTTAGTGGAGCGGTAGCAGCTGCCTGAATACGAGCTGGACGAGGGGTAGCAGACCTCTCGGTGGCAACTACTGGGACGGTACGATGAGATCGTGTCTTCGGAGGCATCCTGAACACAGATCAAAAGAAGTCAATACGGTGCAAGATACGATATCATCAAAGAAGGACAGTAATATTTCAAAAAAGCAAATTTCAGAATAATTAGATTAGAATTGTTCCTAGTCGTGATTGAGTACACTCTCATCCTAGATCCTATATCCTAGAGTAGGCTCGCAGCAGTACAACTAAATCGTTGTACTACCACGACATCGTACTAATTGCGAATCGAGACCTGTATGGGGCCGCCACCAAAAATGTGTCACGACCCGCACCCAAAAAATTGGGCATGAGTCATGGGTAGGTCCAACCTACGCCGCAGCATCGGCGGTAGAACGCTGTCTAGGTCTACTATCTAGCTAACAATCTCATGTAATCAATATATAAACCTGTCAAGATCTTAACTCCAAACGGAGGAGCAATATCATAAAGATAATCACAAGTACTCAATCACGAATCTAAGCACGATAAGATAACACATAAGGCTAACAACTATAAAGTCTAACCAACAACAACTACTACAACAACCACAACATCAATAATAATAATACAACATCCAAAATCATATACAATACAAGGTCTCAAACCAAAATTGGAGACAAATCCGGTGCTAAAAGCTAATAAAAATAACAACAAGGTCCTAGTGATCCCGGCTACCAACCCGAAAATTACTCCTAAACTAGAGGGTCCATGTCTGCACCATGGACAGGCTCAGGTCCATAAAACGTTGGACACCACTCCTCCGGATACTCTGGAAAAAATATATCCAGCCAGGACTGGAGCAAGTACATCTCTAACAGCAGTTCTAGTTAAATGACAAAAACTATAAAACAGTTGTAGCAAGTAGCAAGGTGAAGGAAATAAAGTATGAACAAGAAATATACATATCACTGGTGCATAAAGGTAAAGATGCATGAATATCAGAGCAAGATAGTAACAACTGCAAGATACAAGAAATCTCAACTAAGATCAAGTCTGTGCACAAGAACGTGTAGTGAGTCCAACAAGAATACATGTAGTAAGTCAAGTCCAGAAACTATAAGTGAGACCAGCAAGAAATGCAAGAGAGTTCGGACTATAAAGAATGAACTCGGTGTCTTTGAAATACATGTTTCGACATGTAAACGACTAGGGGTAAGTACGGCTCACCGTGCACTGGGTGCGCGGCTGATATCATTCCAGATTAGACCAGAAGGGGTGATTCCTGATGATTCTAGATGGGAATATTTACATGTATACTCGAGTATTTCTCTGCCCCAACTAATACAAGTAAATCCAAGACCCGACACGTAAATCAAGTATGAGTCCAGCCTGAAACATAAGTGATGCCTGTAGTGATGCCTGTAGGTGATGCCAGTAGGTGATTCCAGAATAGAGGCCAGAAACATAAAATATACGTGTAGGAAGTAAATGAATCCAGAAATACTAGTCTGTATCCCGTGTTGTGCCAGAAAAATCAGATGATACTATACTAGAAGCTGAATCATAATAATCATCAGATAATAAAAACTATCAGAGAATGTACTCGCCTGACGTCCTGAGCAACTGGCGATCCGAACCAGTGTCGCAAGGACCTATTATGAAAAATAAGGTTAAACATGGTTCTAAAGAGTTAAACAAATATAAAATAACTAAAAATAGGCTTCTAGGGTCGTTCTAGGTCAAACGGGTCAAACCGGTAAAATATGGGTCAAAAAGTCAACTCTGGGTCCAAAGTCAACTCTGGGTCAAATCTAGGTTAAAAGTTGACTTTGGCGGTCAACCGGGTCAACTACGGTCAACTCTAGGTCAAACTAGGGTGCCCCTAAAATTCTAGGTCAAAATTAGGTCATTAAGCTAATAAACCCTCAAACTCACTTCCTTGAGATACCGAGATACCCTCGGTATCCGATACCTCTCCATACGCTATACGCCCCGTCTATACCCTCTAAATCCTATGCTAGCATGCGTAAATATATACACATATATATAAAAACCTATCTCCAAACTCAAACCTAGGCAATTGCTCAAAAACCCCGCTCGAAACTCAATGCCTTGGATATCTCAAGGTATTGAGATACCTTGATATCTCAAGGTATTGAGATACCTCTCTAAACTCAACCCTACTACCTCTCTAGCTAACTATTATAAATATAGATATATTCCTAGTTAATAATCTAGGCTAAAATATATATATCTAATACATATATGCATATACCTAGGTATCTACATATATATACATCCACAAACATAATACATATATATATCCCTTACCTAAACATATACATATCTAGCTATAACATATATCTATATAGCTATATGTATATATACCTATACATATAGATATATATCTATCTATCTATCTATCTATCTATATATATATATATATATATATATATATATACACATAGGCATATAGCTACATAACTATATGTATATATATATCCACCCACACATAAACACATAACCCTTAAATATATAACTCTAACTACTTATCTATCTATCCATCTATCTATTTGCCTATATATATATATATATATATATATATATATATATATATATATATATATATATATATATATATATATATATATATATATATATATATATATTTATCTATCTATCTATCTATCTATCTATCTATCTATCTATCAATCTATCTATTAATCTATATACCTATCTATCGATCTATCTATTTATATATATATGTACCAATCTATCTAGATATCTATCTACCTAGATATATATATCTATCTATCTATCTATCTATCTATCTAGATATCTATCTATGTATTCATCTATCTATCTATTTATACAGATAAATATATCTATATCTCTCTCTCTCACTCGCTACTAGCCGCTAGAAGCTGTTACCCCCGCTGCTGCTGGGAATGCTGCTTACACTGCTGCTGCTGAAATTGTTGTTGCTGCTGCTGCTGCTATCGCGGCGCTACCGCGATGCCGCACAAGCGCTGCTGCACGCTGTGCTACACGCTGCTGCTGCTGCTGCCATTTCGGCTGCTGTTGCGCTGCAGCGAGCTACCGCGGCGCTGCGGCGCCTGCAGCGGCTGCTGCTGCTAGCTGCGTGCAGTGCGCTGCGCTGCGCTCCGCTGCAGCGGCTCCACCCTCACTGCACACTAATGCTCGACCACACACACACAAACATGCACACACAATCACACATACACATGACCACACACACACACAAACACGCACACACATATATATATATACACACACCAACATACATACATATATATATACACACAACTATATATATATACACACACACACGCACGCACACTAATACATATAGGTACACACACATATATACACACACACGTATATATATATATATATATATATATATATATATATATATATATATATATATATATATACATATATACCTATATAAACACAACACACACAACATACAATAACGCACACAACACTCCATAACACGCGCCCAACAACCCCCTATATGCACAAACACATAAATATATATATAATATAACTCGAGAACTCTAGCACACACTCCCTGAAGCTAACCCAACGCGCGCACAAGCCCAAAACTAAGAAACTACGCCGAAATGGCCGTTCGGTCATTTCGACGAACACGCGGTGTGCGGTTCCGAAAACCTCCTGAAACGCACACCAAACCAACTCGGAATCGGTCCAAAATTTACCCACAGGTTCTAAACGATGTCTAGATCCTAGAAAAAATGCTAACTCGTCAATTCTAGGTCCGTGGCAAAAATCCACACGTACTTAGAACCGGCGACGACGAAAACCCCGAAAATGCCCGAAACGCTCGTTTCTCCGCGACACGACTTCACGTGTCCGAACGGAGACACGCACTAACCCTCAAGACACCCGACAATGTCTACCTAGGTCCGTCTAACCTAGAGCATCATCCAAAATTGGGCCAATTTCGGATTACACCTGAAATTGACACAAAACCTAGTGTCAAAGTCTCCAAACACAACCAAACTAGTTCCAACTTTCTCCCACGGGTAGCCCTAAGGTCTAGGAAGGTTCTAAACCACTAACACTACATAAGAGTAATTAGTAAGGGGAAAGTTAGAGTTTACCTCTTGGGAGTTGGAATCCCAAGGCGAAAGTCTCCAATCCACTTGAAATCACCTCCCTCAAGCTCCAAGCCTCCAAATCTAGCCTCTACACTAAGTCTAGGCTCTAAACACCTAGATTGGAGAAAAATATAGGGTTAGGGTTCACATCCATAAAGAATAGAAGAAGAAAGAGAAGAAATAGAGCACTTACTTGGATGTGGGAAGAAGAAAGGAAGAAGAAAGAGTGGAGAAGAAGAAGAAGAAGAGAAGAAGAAGAAGAAGAAGAAGTGAAGAAGTGGGGAGAGGGGCTGCTGTGATCGGGTCTGAAATAGGGTTGGGGGAACCGGCCATGGGTAGAAAAGGGTTTACATAATTGGAAAAAGACCAAAATGCCCTCCCCTAACTTAGGTTTTGGGTTTGGGGTTCCAAAAGCACTCAAACTAACGTACAAAGGTTAGCTGAATCATATTCTATCAGGTTCATATAACCTCTTAATAGATATGTTTAACTAATTTGAAACTTCAAAACCTATCATGTTCATATTACCTCTGATAGTGTTTTGTATACAAATTTAGTTAGATCATATTCTATCACGTTCATATTACCTCTGAATAGATATATTCAGCTAAACCTTACCGAAAGTATATCATGTCCATATTACCTCTGATATCATTTTCATTTTAGCCTATCATTTATATTCTAAAGTGATGGGTCCACAAAGTCAGAAAATGTATCTTTATTATCTTTGGGAATAACAAAGTACAAAAGGAGCAAAAAAGTACATCATTGGGGAGGAGCAGTTAAATTGCGGATCTGTTGCGCCAAAGCAGCCATCTTCTCATTCCTGGAGTTTAAAATATTGGTGCGAGCCAGTTCCAGCCTTGCTTCATCATTGCTCAAGAGAGATAGTTCAGACAGAGAATCAATAAAACTTGCGTGGATGACACCCATATGTGTCAAGTTATGTTGAGCTGTATTCACTTGGCCCTCCAATACATTACGAACTAGCGATGCTTTGAGAAGCCTCTCCCTTGTTTGAGCAAGTTCAACTTCCAATTCTTGAACCCTTACTTCATATCCCTCACATTCGGCATGGCACTGAGCTAGCTGAGGAATACTCTCCACCAATACTGCCTGCTCTTTCTCCATCTCTTGTTGTTGTTCCTGGATGGATTTGTTTAAAGTTTCAGCCCTCTGAGCAAATTTCGCAGTTAGTGAGTCATACTCAGCCTGAACCAAGTCATTGATGCTGCCTCGAGATAGTTGTAAATATTCATTAATAGGCTGTTCTAAACCATTAACCATTTGCTCTAGCGCATTAGCTCTTTCAGCGTCATTAAAATTTTTGATCTGCGCTATAGTGAGTTTGGAGGACGTCTTCAGAGCATCAAAGCCTAGATTCTTCTCTACCACCATGAATATTAATTCTTTCAAAGTGAGGTAGAATATGCTAGTGTTCAACTAGCATAGCAAAGCTCGAATGGACGCTGGGAGTGGCCGTAATATCCATAAATCTCCTTTCTGGAATGACTGCAGATGATGTTGCCACAGTCGTTGCTTCAGCATATGGTGCGACAAATGAAGAGACACCAACAATAATTAAAGTTGTTGGCATGCTCGACGAAGCAGGCACAGTCGAGATGGTGGGTTCATCCACCTCTGATTTTATTTGAACCATGGCTGGCGGGATCATATATGAGAATGTTGTGGTTTCAAGGCACACTTCTTCGACAGTGGTCACCGCCATTTCATTAGCTAGATCCGCAACAAAATCAGAGGTTATTTCAGCTCCGCCCTCCCCAGAAATGTCTTCGCCTGAAAATAAGATAAGAGAAAGTTAATATCAATTTGATGTTAAATTTTCCTAAGAAAAGCGTAAAGACAATATTTACCCATGGCCGATGGTATGTATATTGTGTCTGCAGCCTGTATAGCTAAATCATTTCTTAATGATGCTAAACAAGCTATCATACCTGGCGAAGAGGGTACACCAACTGACACTTGAGGGTAGTCATCCCAGTCATCACCCAGATCTACTCGAGGTTCATCAGGTGGAATCTCGCTTGAAATACTTACAGATTAAGGAGGGGCTAGTCCCCTTATTTGTCTTGTAAAAGGTGTATGGATTATTAGCGAGCTCGGCCTCGAAGGCGATATAGAAGCATCACCAGTAACGGTGGTAGATGTAATCGTGGCAGCAGTCACTGGCAAAGAATCTCCAGCACTTTCAGCAGGAACTGTGGAGGCTTCTTCTTTAAAAGGCGAAGGATCCCTAATCAAATAATCATCCTTAACAGGGGAAACAATAGGTTCACTCCTGGAAGAGGCCCCCTTGGTGGAAGTCCTTTTAGGACCTTTTGTAGTCTGCTTCTTCTTACGAGGGGAAGGCTCTTTCTGAGTAGAAGCCTTTCATTTATTCGAAATAATGAGAGGCTCTGCTGGCAGAGCTACGACGCCTCTCGGTAATATCAACAAATAATCATCTGCACCAGTAGTTTTATCACCTTCATCAGAGGAGATAGATGGTATCTCCTCTCTTCCAGTGGACTTATGGGAGGGCATTCTGAAAGTTTCATATACATCAAAATCACGATGGAAGATATTGATGGACACATAAAACTGTGCGTATGAATGAAGAATGCGTAATTCCATGGATAGAGAGGTCGCGGGAACAATAAAGGTTCCTCCAGTACAATCCATGATGAAATAAAGCCATCATCTAGCTCCATCAATAAGCCCACCTTTGAATTTAAAGCTGGTGATGGGATTTTCCACGTACAACTGATCATATCCAAATTGCCTGGCGAAACGGCTAGGCAGATAAGGTTCCAAGTAGCAGTGGTCCTCACTTCTATACAGCAGGTGGGAAGGTCTAATACAGACCAACCAGTAAAAGGCTTCAGGAGAAAGAATAGTCTTCTCCTGACCTATATCATGGAGTTTAGCCCCCTGTTGATTGATATGTACTGGGGGAACGGTGCAGAAGAATTTCCAACTATGGGCAAAATTCAGTGCTAGTCGACAATCTATGACGCTAGTCACATTCCAAGAAGAATTCTTGTAATTCAACAAGAAGTTATTGCCCGAACTACTGGCAGATCCGGGAGACATCACTCTGGTGTTGTGAAGGATTAACCATCCCATCATATATAAGAATGGTAATTCCACTCTAGGATATCCTTCGCGCTAAGTGGTATAGGCCAGCAGCCCATAAGTAATAGCCTTCAGGCCAGCTTGTATCCTACATACCATGGCAGGAAGCAGGCCCAATCTTGCTCCAAATACCAAACGTATTGCGGGCCATAGGGTATTTCGATGAATACGATCCGTAACGCAATGCCAGGCACCATCCATCGGCGTAGCCAAATAGAAAGAAAGCCAGCCAGTTGAGCTTCTTTTGACAGAGGCTTTCGGCAATGCCTCATATAACTGTAGGCTTTGGTTCCTGCAGGATAATCCCCTATCTCTTTATTAAGAACACAATCTGGAGCCTCTGCATCTTCAATAAGATCATCGATTGTGTTGGCATTAAGAATGCTCAGAGGGTTCAAAGGTTTGTCTTTGCTATCTACAACCTTGTCCTGCTTACCATTTCTAGCCTGATGGAAGAAAAGGTAAGATACCCATTTGTTAATATGGGCTAAATCAGAAGGCTCTCTGTAAAAGGTGGTACATGCAAGATAGTGGCTCATCAGTTCTTGGTATACTGCCACTACCCGAGGGTTGGTATCCTTTAACTCTCTGTTGGTGGGGACGTATTCTTCGTAAGGAATATCTCCCATTGGCAGCTTTGAGATGTCTGCCATCTCATGAAGTGCTAGGCCCAACTCACCTATTGGAGTGGCGAAAGTCCCAGTTAGCGAGTTATATCGCTCCATCAAAGCTAAGAACAAATTGGTGTTGATAGGCAGCCCAACGCTAGTAGCACTCACAGCCTCAAATAAGTTAATACTTTCTAGCTCCACTTGAAAGTTTTTTAGGGCCTATGCAGTTAATCCGGCCCATCGAAGATTGTGGGGGTTAAGCCATCCACTGGTACGAGGGTTAACCTTGGGGTATACTCCTCCCTGCTCCATGAATTCATTGTAGAAAGTTGTCATTTGACATGGCTGGATCAAGGAAGAGTCTTCACTAGGGACGCTGCCTGGTAATAAGCCTCTGAAGGGCATAATAGGGCCTGAGGGACTACTTACAAAGGATCCTTAGTTTAATCCTTTCTTATAAAAGATCTTCCCTAGCTGGCCATGAAGATCAGGAGTCAGAGTCCATGCCATCCTTCTGGGATATGTGGCATGGAAGAATGCAGAAATGGGGTAATCTCTAGACATCTTCGGCAGATACATAATAGTGCCCTCAACAGAAAATACCCAATCTTCCTTCTTGGGCTTCGTTTGGGACTGCTTATCAATAACAGCCCCAAATAAGAAAGCTGGTTTCTTATACTCGGTTCCATCTATATATGTCAAGGGTTCCCCGCTAATCATACTTAGCAACATTCTTTTTCCTTGGACCGAGATCAGAGTTCCTCTTTCTTGAGGATACTCGTTTCCAGAGATGGGGAAAGTCACATGGGACAAGTCCTCCAAGTAGTTAGAATTTAACATTCCAGCAGCAGAGCCCATTACTTCAGCCAGAGGGGGGATCTGTAGGTCCACTGCAAAAAAAGCAAGAGAATAAGTCAGTTTTTACGCTGGAATTTACTTTCAGTGCGTAAAACGTAAAGTGCCACAAGTTTTGCAGTATACGCCAAAACCTAACAGTCTGAGTTTCACGCCAGATTGCAAATATGGAGTTTTACGCAAGAATTTACTTCCAGTACATAAAATGCAAGGTTTGTAGTATATGCCAAAACCTAATAGTCTAAGTTTTTATGCCAGACTACAAAATATGGAGTTTTACGCTGGAATTTACTTTCAGTGCATAAAATGCAAGGTTTGCAGTATACGCCAAAACCTAATAGTCCGAGTTTTTACGCCAGACTACAAAATATGGAGTTTTATACTGAAATTTACTTTCAGTGCGTAAAACGCAAGATTTGCAGTATACGCCAAAATTTTAATAGTCTGAGTTTTTATGCCAGATTGTAAAATATGGAGTTTTACGCTGACACATTAAAATGTGGGCGTATTTACGCATACACGTATAACGTGTGCGAAGGGTTTTTGTTCCTCTCGAAGTTTTTACCTATGATGCCCGGTGGACAGCTAGACGGCGGAGCACTTCGTTCAGAACGAGGCTCGCTTGGCCTAGTAGGAGTCGCTCGTGCTTGAGCAGAGGAGCGAGATGATGAAGCGGCTTTCTTTCCTTTAGCAGCGGTGGTCTGTTTTGGTGCCATGGCAAATCTGAGATTTTTCAGAAAGAGACGAAGAGTTTGTTTTTTTCTTTTCAGAAATAGATAAAGTGTTTTTCTCTCTCATGACCTAGGTCTATTTATAGAGTTCAAATGACTCTCCGAATTCTTAACCAAATTCGATTTTTATCATAGTTGGTTATGATTTGGGACCACGTCAGCCGATCATTTGAAAATGAAGATAGATAGTCATGCTGCATAACGGATTCCTGATTTTACGCTCAGATTTTACGTGCAGAACAAAGATCTATGATTTTACGCTCATATTTTTTACGCGCAGAGCAAAGATCTATGGTTTTACGCTCAAATGATACAGATCTATGATTTTACGCTCAGAAGCTACGGATATATGATTTTACGCTCGGAAACTACGAATCTATGATTTTACGCTCAGAAGCTACGGATCTATGATTTTACGCTCAGAAGCTACGGATCTATGATTTTATGCTCAGAAGCTACGGATCTATAATTTTACGCTCAGAAGCTACGGATCTACGATTTTACGCTCAGAAGCTATGGATCTATGATTTTACGCTCAGAAACTACGGATCTACGATTTTACGCTCAGAAGCTATAATTTTACGTTCAGAAGCTACGGATCTATGATTTTATGCTCAGAAGATACGGATCTACGATTTTATGCTCAGAAGCTATGGATCTATGATTTTACACTTAGATGCTACGGATTTATGATTTCATGCGCGCAGGACAGATCAGTTAGCAGAATACGCGTATATCTTGATAATTTGAGTTTTATGCTTGAAAAAGCCGGTTATAAGAGTTTACGCAGGAAATGCTCTTCTTATCAACATTTTCTCTTCTTTTTCAGTCAAAAGGACTACGTCAGACGAAGGGCCAAGGAGTTCCCTGAAAATTTATGTCTTCACTAGAGATGACTTTTCTTCCTTGGCCATTGATAGTTCATTCGAAGTTTAGCCATAATCTTTTACATCTAGTTCAGGGATGGCCTGTTCGACGGATATTTCTTGCCCTATCTCAAGAATCTTTCGAGAAGCCATTTTCGAAGATGATGTTCTGAACAGATGTTCTTCATATTTAAAAAGGAGAAATGATGGTTCAGAATTCTATGTGACTCCTTGTCAAAAACAGCATGACAATTAGATTTTCAAGACAATTTAATGCTAAAGAGTTTTTACGCATCTTTCTTTATGCATAAAAGTTGGGACATGACTAGATGCGTATTTATCAGAGTCTGCGTAAAAAGTTGCTCAAGCGTGTTGAAGTTGCGTATTACCAGACTTCCTCTCAGCAACATGGCAAATCAATAGTGCATAAAAGAAGACAAGTTTATTAATCATGATTACATATGATGGAAATCTATTTTTTATAAAGGATTTTTCATTAATATTCAAGATCACGATTACATATGATGGGAATCTATTACGGTAGGTTCTCGTCTGATGGAAATCTTCATTTCTTCTTCTTTTACAGCACCTCTTCAGCTCCTATACGTCAGGTGCCAAGAAAATGATTAATGGTGGGAGGATACAAAACTGGGCTTGTATTATTCAAGCCCACCCCCCATACGTCATCAGCTGTCATGCTTAGAATTATGATTGGGGATTCAGACCCAACACAATACTGGAAGACACGACCAAGCTGCACCCCAGGATCCAGCTTCATAATAGAGGAAAATACAGCTAGCAAGCTGCGTGGTCTAATGGGACCCTTCCTCTCTCTTTGACGAATTGCCACATAAAAACGCTGATTATCTCGAGCAAAGGAAGCTATGATATCATTCCATGGTCCATCATTGCAGAGAATATTTGCTCAAAGATGTCTCTTTTTACGACTCCTTACATGATGGAAGAGCATAATCTTCTTCTTTCTCGATTCAGCCCAATGAATCTCAGCAGCCATCTTTGTGGTGAAGGAAGTATGGAAAAACAAGTTCATTTGCTTGCCCTTATATAGGCAGAAGAGAACGTATGAATCCCAACAAACTTCTTAAATATCGCCGAAAAAATTAGCCTCGAAGAACGAATAAAATTTGACCATTTTATGCTTCATTCAAAGTATTTCAAATTACGAGAAATTTGAAAACTTTAAAGGGGGTCTTGTAGAAGCATGAAATACGTTGGGAATTGTACGCATATTATATAGTCAAAACCCCCAACATACATGAAGTCTGCGTAAAACAAAGCTTCAAGGATGTGTGGCATAAAATATGGCTTCAGAACTGTCCGCGTAAAACAGAGCTTCAGAGCTGTTTTGCGTAAAGTAGAGCTTCAGAGCTATCCGCGTAAAACAGGGCTTCAAAGCTGTGTGGCGTAAAATATGGCTTCAGAGTTGTCCACGTAAAACAGAGTTTCAAAGCTGTTTGGCATAAAGTAGTGCTTCAGAACTGTCTGCATAAAGCAGTGCTTCAAGGCTATTTTGGCGTAAAAGGTTGTTATACCTCCCTGCGTAAAGTTTACAATACGTTTGTTTTTAATGCAGCGTACAGTTGTACAAGGAACTCTTCGTATTCCTCGGATGAATTTGTCAGACAAATCAGTGAACCTGACATCTGACAAAAGTACTGTACGATGATCGAGAGGACGACTGTGATGATGATTTTTGCATAGATACCCAGGTTGTCGTTTAGTGACATATTCTTGATACAAGTCATTTTTACGCATTCAAAGAATACACTGCCTATTCTACATGGACAGAAATGAGTTTTTACGCTCAAGATAAGACAAAATCAGACTCACGTCAAAAGCTGTTTCTCGTACAGAGCTCGAGGCATATCTCTACATTTAATGAACAAGATGGAGGCATATCTCTGCATTTAATGCACGAGATTTTGTTCTATTTTTAAATTTTGTCATGACTGGGAAAGCTAAAACTGTGGCTAATACGCTCACATCACTATCCTTGCATTTTACGCTAACTAAGTTATTTTCAACAATAAGAGTACGCCGTATGTTATCTTCTCGAAATACGCCAACTTGGCTATATTTGTAAAGGTACGTGATAAGGCTATTTAGCCCAGAATACACTCAAAACCTCAGTCGTGACTGATAATTGGCTATTTTATGCTGGTTATCTATTATTCATAAATTATTAAGTTTTACGCAGAATTTGGTCTTTTACGCCAATAAGACAGTTATTTGGCTTTTACGCCAACATGACAGTTATTTGGCTTTTACCCCAACCATCTTTACATAAGGTGCAGTTACCTACGTGGCTTGCATGCCATGATCTTCGAGAAGCAGTTATACGCGTTACCTCATAAAGGGACACGTATTATACGCAGTTCAGAAGACTATGGGAACATGGGTAGCAGTTATCATAACCGCAGCGTAAAAGAAGTCTTCTTCTTCACAGTTTGGTCTTTCACACCAACAAGACAGTTATTTGGCTTTTACGCCAACTATCTTTACGCAAGGTATAGTTACCTACGTGGCTTGCATGCCATGATCTTCGAGAAGCAGTTATACGCGTTACCTCATAAAAGGACACGTGTCATACGCAGATTCAGAAGACTATGGGAACTTGGGTAGCAGTTATCATAACCGCAGCGTAAAAGAAGTCTTCTTCTTCACAGTTTGGTATTTTACGCCAACAAGACAGTTATTTGGCTTTTACGCCAACTATCTTTACGCAGGGGCAGTTACCTACGTAGCTTGCATGTCGTGATCTTCGAGAAGCAGTTATACGTGTTACCTCATGAAGGGACACTTGTTATACGTATATTCAGAAGACTATGGGAACGTGGGTAGCAGTTATCATAACCGCAGCATAAAAGATGCAATCTTCTTGACAGTTACTTTGCTTTTACGCCAACCTGGCAGTTATTCGATTAATCTCTATAAATAGAGACCCCTGGTCACAGGGTAAGAGACAACTGGACAAGCACAGGGCACAACCAGAGATCAGAAAAAAAAAAAGCAGAGCATAGAAGAGAGAGTTTTGGCTGACAACTTTGGCAACGAGAATTCGATCCTACATACAACTTTCCTTTGACTGGCCTTTGCCTTCAATTCAGAGAAAGTTTGAAGCTCCTTCTACAGCACTTCTTCATCATCGTGTGGTCCAAGGAACAAAGTGATCGACCGCAGATCAGACTTCTATAGCAATACTTTCCCAGAATCATTTTATTGTACTTAATATCCTCGTATAGGATTAATTGTACTTTTCTCTTTTTTTATTTGTAAGCAAAAAGGTTTCGTACAAACATCATTTTGTTTATCCAAACATCAGCGAGACCTCATAAAAACTCTTAAAAATGGATTTTTATCATATGTACTCACGACTTGAATATTAATAAAAACCTTTAAAAGTGGATTTCCATCATATGTACTCATGATCTTGAACATTAATGAAAAGTTTCCCATTTTCCAGAACTTCTTCCTGCATTTGTCAATGTTGTGAACTTGGATATTGTACCAGAGGTAATATAAATGTAGTATAATACCGTAGTTGCCAGGGACATCCCACTAGGAGATCTTTGGTGGACCTATTACTTCTTGTGCACTTGGGTGCAACTAATAAGTTTTAGACGAAAACTCTATTAGAGGTGATATGGGCATGATCGGTTTTGTGGACTTATCATCACTAGTGCAATTAAAATTAAGTACGGATGATAAGTTTGGATGACGACCGATATCAAATGTATGATGGATGTGACAGTCGATAGTCAAAATGAGAAAGTTTGATCAGAGGTAATATGGACATGAAAACTCGACTGGAAAATAATTTTAGGACAATAGTTCAGAGGTGGTATGGACGTGAACTGATGCCCAAAAAGAATTAACTTTTGAGGGGTCTACCGGACAGTGTAGATAGACCTGAGAGTTTCTCCACTAGGGAGATTTTGATGATCCACTATCTATTGCGTATTCAGGACTCCTGAATACAGATAGTGGCTTTTATAATATTTTTTAGGAAAAGGGTATATGTTGTTCATAGACACTCGCTGGGGATGAGGGAGATACGAGTCTATCTTAGACATAATATCTTTTGAGGAACTTGCCATTGATTGGTATCATGAACAAGCCTCCATTAGGTTTTGGAAGCTGGTAGGCACCGTTGGAGTATACTATCTCCACGATGAAAGGGCCTTCCCATTTGGCTTAGAATTTGTCGGCCGTCTTATGTGTCATAACCATCGGTCTTCGCACCAATAAAATGAGATCACCCACTTGGAAAGTTCTTTCCCTAAATTATTTGTTAAAAGATCCCGAGAGGTGGGCTTGTTACAAATTAATGCGTTATTGAGCTAACAGACGCTTCTCATCGAATGCTTCCAACTATTGCAATCGTCGACGGTGATTGCTATCATCTGTCAACTGGTTGGAGAGGGCTACCCGGAGTGAGAGAATTTGGACCTCTAGAGGGAGCACAGCCTTACTTCTATTGATTAGAGAGAAAGGTATGGTGCTGGTCGGTGTCCGAACCATTGTACAATAGGCCCAGAAATATTCTTCCAACTTCTTATTCCAGTCGCGCTTGATGGATGATACGAACTTCTTGAGGAGCATTATGAGGGTCTTATTAAATGCTTCTGCCAAACCATTGGCGGCTGGGTTTTAGGCATTCAAAGTAAAGTTATGAATTCAATTTTTATCGTAAAATCGGTAGAAAATGTGACTTGCGAACTGTGGACCATTATTGTGGATAATCCACCGAGGTAGCCCAAATTGGTATATAATATGATGTTTGATGAAGCTGATCATGTTTCGTGGATTAGTGTGCACCACAAACACCATCATGAGCTTGTGAACTATGGACCATTATCGTGGATAATCTACCGCGGTATATAACATGATGTTTGATGAAGCTGATCCACGATAATCGGCCAATAATAACCCATTCTCCAGAGATAATCTTGTAGCTTCTTGCCGGGTTGGTGTGCACCGCAAACACCATCGTGAGCTTCATGGAGTGCTTGCTTCACCTCTGCATTTGATAGACATCATAGTAGAAGTCCATCATAGTAACGGCGATACAATATTTTAGTAGTCATATCGTAATAGAACCCGAGGGAACGCTTCCTGATAGAAGTGGCTTCCTTTGGGTCCTTGGGGAGAATTCCATGGACTACATAGTCGATGAATAGGAGTCTCCAGTCTTGGATGACGGTGTCTACCTATGATGAGTAACTTAAACACATATAGAGGATTTTTCAGACATACTAGTCTTTGGCTGACAACGGTGATCAACTGATGAGTGTTGAAGGAGACGACCAAAGAAGCCGCGAGGTCGGCCAAGACATCAACCTTGATATTTTGCAGTCGGGATACATGCTCTATCAAGAACCTGTTAAAGGTGAGGATTATACTTAGTGTAGCTTGGTGATAAGGGATCAAGTCCTCGTGGCGGACTTCATACTCATCACAGACCTGACTGACACTCACTTTGGAGTCATCGTAGGCTTCTATGTGGTCAACTCCACATGTTTAGTGTATTAAAGCCCAATAAGGAGAGCATTGTACTCTACTACGTTGTTGGGACATGACTCGATGAGAGAGTAAGCGCGGTGGATAACCAGATCGTCGGGGAAAATTAACACTATCCCGACTCCAGTGACGATATCGCCTTTGGCCCCTGTCCTTGAAGCGTTGTCAAAAAACATTCGCCAAATAACCTCTCCCATTGTTATGTTGGTGTATAGTACTTTGTCTGGGATCTAATCATATAACTTTAAAGTTTCTGGCACCCCGATAAACTGTAAGAAAATCAACCAATGCTTGGCCCTTAACTGCCTTTTGTGGGACGAAAACCATATTGTAAGGTGAAGACCGTATGGCCCGCGTAGCCAAGAGAGAATTAAGCGCCCTTGGCTTGGTCATGAGGACCCTGAGGGGGTTGACTCACGAGATTACATGAATGGTCTGCCCTGCCATATAGTATCGGGTCTTCTGGATGGCGAAGATCAAAGCAAGACACTCCTTCTCAACGGGGTTGTACCTTTTCTCTGCTTCGACCATCATTCTGCTAAGATAATAGATGGACTTCTCATGACCTGTATCACTCTTCTATGCTAGTAGAGCACCGAGATAGTGATCTATTGCTCGTAGATAAAGCAAGAAGGGTCTCCCCACAATTGGGGCCACCAAGACTGGGGGATTTGTGAGGTAGCTTTTGATGTCGTAGAATACTTGTTGGCATTCTTGGGTCTAGACAAAGGAGATTCCCTTCTTCAAAAGCTGGGTGAAGGGTTGGCAACTTTCAGAGAGTTTAAGTATAAACCTCCTGATTTATGCTAATCTTCCTTGCAGACCCCAAAGCTCTCGAAGGTTCTTCTGAGGACGCATGTCGAGGATAGCCTTAATCTTCTCAGGGTCTATGTGAATACCCTTCGAGGTGATGATAAAGACCAAGAATTTACCATTGGAGACTTCCAAGAAGGACTTAGCAACATTCATGTTTAGCTATTGCACTCGTATAAGATTGAATACTGTCTTCAAGTGGAACAGCGATGTCATCAACATCGGAGATGGTCATCTTTGAAGCAACTTTTGACAGCGATATCATCAACATAAAACTCAACTGTCTTGAACAGATATTCATGGAAGATGGTGCTCATAGCCCGTTGGTATGTAGCACATGCATTCTTCATACCAAAGGACACGACTGTGTAACAGTACACCCCTATCGGTATTCGGAACGACGTATGCTTCTCGTCGTCCAAAAATATCTTGATCTGATTGTAGCCTAAGAACCCGTCCATGAAGGACATATCCTCGAAGACATAAGTTTTCGATGATTACATTTGTGATCGGGAGAGGAAACTCACCTTTTGGGCATGCCACGTTTAGATCTCGAAAATCTATGCACACTCGGATCTTACCATTTTTCATGATGACCAAAACAATGTTGGCTACCTAGTATGGATGCTGCTCTTCATGGATAAAGCTACAAGCTATTAGTTTGTTAGCTTCAGCTTTGATGGTGTTCATGATATCCGGACGGAAGCACCATTGTTGTTTCTTTACTGTCTTAGCATTCGATAAGATGTTAGGCTTATGTACTACGATCTGGGGGTCCAATCCTGGAATAACTTCGTAGGTCCTGGCAAAGATGTTATTGTACTCCCTTACGAGCAACAACAAGGATTCACGATCCTCACCATACAAACTCTTGCTGATGAAGATGGGCTTGGGAGAGGGTTCATCGTCCAAAGCAACTTGTACGACTTCGTCTTCAGTGGAAGGTTATCGTTGTTCAAAGTGCAACTTCCATTGTGAGTTTAGGCGTTGGGCCCATGGCTCGACCTTGAAGAGTTTAGGTGGCTGGTCGTCATCTTCCTCTGGGTGAGCGAACACCATGTTGATAGATAGTGTTTGTTTGAGCATATCTCTGATACTTACATCGAAGTCCCGTGTGGAGGACTCTGAAGAGTAAGAATGCAATTCAACTTCTTCTGACCCTTCAGAAGTTGTTGATGGTGTAACATACCCCAGACCGTGGCGGGTTCACTGGTAGTAGGCCTCTGACTTGCTTGAAGGGGTAAGAAGACGCAGAGGCAGACGCATTCCTTTGCTATAATTTAGGCCTTTGTCGTTCTTTATGTCATAGCCCATGTTCTAGATGATGCACTTGGTTTATGAGCTATAGTGGTACAGCTGCATCCTGCTATTATCAGGGGTAGTTCTTCGGCGGAGAAGTATTGGTGATGCTCGACCATTCCGAAGATGATGGGCTTGTCACCCCTCTTTGGGGCTAGCACGATGAAATAGGTGCCATGACTTGGGAGGATTCAGTTTACTACGTAGGTGGTAGTTACTTGTGTATGTAGTTGTAACCCTAGACCATGTTCTAAGAAATATATTGTACTTAAATGTGCAACATCAGAGTAATTCAAAGATAATCCTTTATTGATAAAGTTCGGTATCTTGTCCGCAGGGATTACATCATCCAGGGAAGGAACGTCAGCATGAGCAACCATGTCTTTTCCAAGATCCACTTCCAGCATGAGTGACAACTTTGCAGGCCTTTTGTGAAGCTTTACAACCAGGGGTCAGAGGTGGTACCTAGTGTTGGATCCTCTCTAGGCGGTCGGCTTGATCTTCGTAGGCGAACGACTAGCGGTTCTGGCGCCTTCTTGTGATATTTTACTACGAGGGAAGGGGCCACATTTGGGGCTCGTTGTAAAACCCCTCACCCAAAATAGGTATTTTGTGTGTATTTTATATTTATTATAATTATTTATTTTAAATCGATTAAAGTTCAATTATTTTATTAGGATACTTTACCGTGGTTTAGACATTAATGACATAGGATGATCCCAAAATCTACAGCGCCCTTCGTAGGACGTAGCCTACACGAGAGACACTACTTGTAGGATCTTTTCGTGACTCAGAATACGATCATTTAGTATTAGTATGGCACTAGTGTAACAACCATAATTTATTATATTTAATATTTATGTATATATAATTCATTTGTGATTATTTTTCAATCTAACCTTCTTCAATAAGCAACCCATAATTCCTCCATGCCAAATTAGGCCACTTCTCTCTTTTGTAGAATTTATTTATTTATTTATTTATTTATTATTTCCTTAAAAGTCCAATCAAATTCCAACTACGAAAGATTTATCTCATATTTGCATATTAATTATCCATTAATTATTCTCTTAGAAGCCCAATCAAATTCCAAGTACCAAAGATTTATCTTATATTTGCATATTAATTGTCCATTATTTTATTTTCTTAGAATCAAATCAAATCTTATTAATTATTATTGGTTTAGTTATTGGCTATTTAATAACTAAAAATCTAATTAGAAAATCTCCTAATAAATAACTACCCAATCCTATTCCTACCCCACTTCTCAAACCTGCGGCCTTTCCCCTCAAACCTGCGCACACCCCAAGGCCTACCCCCCTCTTTCTCTCTCTCTCTCTCTCTCTCTCTCTCTCTCTCTCTCTCTCTATATATATATATATATATATACACCTTCATAATATCTCCTTATAATCTTTCCTCCACAAATCCTAACCTAATCTCCTACACCAAAACCATAACTTTCTCCCCACCATCTCCAAGCTGCCGACCCCTCCCTCTTCACATGGACACCACATAACCTCCTCCATCCAAGAACCCTGGCATCTCCTTCATTCTTTTTCTAGTAAGTTTCTTTAATCCTTCTCTCATTCCTTCTTCAATACCTTCTTGATTTATGAATATATATATATATATATATATATATATATATATATATATATATATATATATATATATATATATATATATATATATATATATATATATATTATATGTGTGTTGATGTAAACTCTATTATTTTATTTTGAAGAACTCATACAACCCCTGAACCCTAATTTTGAGGTTCAACTCAACACTTTTGTGAATGTATAAAACCTCTTTCAAAATCCTCTTTAATTCTTGTTAATATATTCATATAGATGCTAATAATAGGGAATATATTCAATTTTTATAATAAATTTTAGATTTATTAGTTTTTATTAAATTTGAGTTTGAGAATATTTTATGGGTAGTTTTGACCTAGCTTTTATGTATGCATGTTGGAGACCCTTGGACCTTTTTAGGACTTGATCATAGATAAAAAATTCTAAAATTTTCTTGATGAACTATTATTTTTTCAGAAATTATATATTCTAAATTTTTATTAATTAAATATTATTTTATTGACACAACACCCATGTACCACCCATTTTGCATGCATACTAGCAAGTTTGATTGTTAATCCTAATAGGATCAACTTGTAGATGGTAAAACCCTAATTATTTTTGTATAGATAAAAGAAATAGTATTTATTGTATTTATTAATAATTTTACCATATTTATTTAGATTTTATTTCTATTTAAAAAAATTAGAATTCTAGGTATTTTATGTAGCAAGTTGACCTAGTTTTGACAAAATATGACCCCGTCAATGTTAAACTTAAACCCCGACCAAAAATCCTTATTTAGCATTTAAAAATTATATTATTATATTTTAATTTTGATTTATGAGTATGTATTCTAGATTTAATTATTTGTTAAAAATTGATTTTTGGTGACTTATTTAATTGTTAAAAATTGATTTTTGGTGATTAGTAGGCAACCCGTTGTGACCTAGTTTTGGTTTCTACTTAGTTTTGGAGTCATAGAATTTATAGGAGATGACCCTATCATTAAAAACCCTATTTTCTAATAAAATCCCATAATTAATAGTTTTAATAATTAATAATTTAAAAATAGTTTTTGGCAATGTTAATGGTTAGTAATATTTTGGCGTGTAATCACTTGCATGTGCAACCAACATAGGATTAATAACTAGATAATAACTTAATTTGGCTAGTAGAATAAGAGTCTAATTAGTGTAATAATTAATTGATAGGTGTTTGGGACGTTCCTGTGGAGAGCATCGGACCAGAATTGTTGTGCTCGCAGCTTGGCTTGGAAGGCAAGTACATCGATTATATTATCAGTTTACATTATGCCAAATTTTTATTTGTTATTTATGTGCACGCGTCTTAGTGTAGCAGACTTACCCACTATATTATGAAGATACGAGGTATTTTCTGACCTGACACATGGTATAGTGGTCCAACCCTTGTCCTTGTCTGGTTATATGATTGGATTATTGTGAAGGTACAAGGTATCTTCCGACCTGATACTGTTTCAAACACGTTCACTGTCTGAGCAAGTGAGTGCATGAACTAGCGTGTTGACTGGCCATCGGTACGTGAGTTCGTATCTTATGTTTGTAGTTAGCGTTACATTGAGTTGAAAATTTTTATTGACGTCGTTGCATTATGTCTGTACTGCGTATACGGTTCAGACAGTTCATTGGGAGGAAAGAATCTGCTAGTGACAGTATGGGATTTTTGTTTCTTACTGTACTGTGAAAATGGTGCAACTATGTAACCCCCGAGTTCTGCGGAACGCCTGGTGGGACGAATGTTCTTCTATTTCTTCCCCCTCGTGCGCCACTAGAGATATCTCAAGTACATTTCACATAGATGGTTAGTTGCCCTATTTATTGTTTACTGCTTTACCTTCATGCATGTTAATTTCCTGTGTGCTTGTTATGTCCCTCTGAGGACCTAGCACCCTTTCCAGGTATAGAAGATTATGATTATTTGCAGGAGCAAGGATCATGACTTGCTACTTCTTTCTCTTTCGAGGAGATTTTTCCTTAAAGCTTCTTGATCACTAGATGATGTAATTATTTTGTTGTCTTTTATATTCTAGTTTGATAATGGATTTGTCTCCACCTAACTATTAGTTCTTCTCGACTATTTTCTACTTGGTACATTGTCATATTTGGTTATATTTTTTACTTTATTTTGTGGATGAGATTAGTATTTCCTGTGACTGGTGAAATTATATCCTACTTGTGAATTATTATTCATAAAATAATGTACGTATGTATATGGTTTATATATATTGGAGTTACCATGTACATACGGCTGACATGCTTACGTATTCCTAGTCCAAGATATTTTTGGACTAGGGCATAACATATTTTTAATAGTGGCACATGTAGGTCGATAGTATCTTATCTCAGTTACATTACTGTACCAAGCAAGCCTGTAAATAGGATAAGGGTATAGGTCTCATCCACCTATTTGACTTTCTATTTATTTCTGTTCCGTATTCTTGAACTCACATACCTTCCTTGACCTTCAAAATTGTACTCATTTATTTCTCTTGATATCGTTATTCTTGTTTCCTCACCTCTTCCTATTTAATGTACTTCCCTAATATTCCTTTGAGTATAGCCTTCTGCCAGAATATAGGAATCCTTATTGCTAGGGTTAGAAGATAATTTTGATAGCATACCTACTAAAAAAATTAGAATATTGGCAGCCCCAAAAAAGTTTAGCATACCTAATGAACCCTAGCATCCAACACCTATAAATTGATTTACCATTATCCCTCGATAAATTTATGAATGACTTGAGAGTAGTATAAACACTAGTAGGGTTAGTTAAAAATTTGACCATATTGTTTGACCCTAGTATTGAGGAACTAATAGAACTTCAAGGTCAAATATTAGGACTAAACCTAACCGCCATGGTGAGACAATATAAGAGGCTATAAATTTAGATTCTTGTCTTGATATTAGCAGAGCAGCACCCTAGGAAAATAAGAGAAATAAACCAATACCTTAGTAGGAGCAAGGGTACCCTACCTTCAGCTTAGTAGATCCCCTAGAACCTATGATCATCGTTGAGTCATACATGAGTCTTCATGAGTCACCGACCGTGCCATCTCATCCAACTATCTATATACTTTTCCATCATAAGTTAATTCCTTCCTCCATCATGGAATAATTATCATAGCTCTTTACCCAATTAAAACCTATTGAATGATTAGAATATTTTTCTTGATCATACCTTAAACATGGAGACTAGAATACCACCTCCCCTTAGGAAACCATAATATTATCAAGAGTCTCTCTATTTACTTTCATATCTTTTTTTCTTTGAAATCTTAACGCTCGCTATTTATGCAATACTATTTAGTATTTTCTTCTTCCAATCATTTTGCTCCTTGAGGCATACTCATTATTCTCCTACGTAACTGTCGTAATCTCATTCCATAACCGTTGACCTTAAACAATGATGGAAATCAGATCGTATCACCTGTCACTACCACATTTTCTAGAAAATGATATTTTAGTAATTTCATAATTAATTAAATATTGTGCATGCTAAATAATTATTAATTTTATTTAATTATTATTAGATTTTAGTTATTTATTTTGGACTTGTGTTAGTGGACCTAACTAGTTTAGTTTAGACTCATCGACCAACATGTATTAATTGTTAGATTCGAGCCCAATTAGAAAGCCCATTGATTAGGAGATGGATAAAAATTAATTAAACCATTAGACTAGAAGCTTCTCTCCTTAATTATGTCTTCATGAGAGGCCCCAAGGGGTATAATGGACATTATATAGTAGCTTGAGGAAGGAGAAAGGGGGCAGGCCTATTAAAGAAGGAGGAAATTGGTTTCTCTCTCCTCTTTTCATTTGGAAACTAGATCTAGAATTTTTTTTGACCAAATTTCTTCATTCCCACTTCATTTCTCTACCAAATTTCATCCCAATTCCTTCCCAAATCACCATTGGAGGCTAGTGGAGCAAGGATCTAGAAGGAGGAAACAAGGATCTACAAAGAGGAGCAAGGATCTACAAATTGGAGGCCAATTTTATCACATTTAGAGGTTTCATTGGTAATCCATCTCCCAATAGGTAAAATTCAGTTTTTTTTTAATTTAGGTTCTAAATATGAGATTTAACTATGAGAAATTAACCCATATGCATAGGCTACCTATAGGATTTGGTATTGTGTTCATAGGAGGCATATTGTGAAAGTTATGGTACATTTTGTATCAATTTTGGAGGAATTCCGAGATTGATATTTGTTGTGTGTGTCAATTGGTCCTATAGATCAATTTGACATATGTTTGTGTGTTTGGGGCTAGTGTCGTATCCACAATTGGGTACGTGTAGGTCGTATCCCAATAATTTGGTGATACGTATTGATTTGGGGGGTTTTTCTCCTACACGGGACTTTGAACATGTCACATTTTGACACGGACACGTAGATTTGTATTTGACTCTTCGTATTATTCATAAATAATATATATGACTTGTTCGTGTCCTTTGGGGTATGTTTGGATATGTGGTAGACTCGTGTCGCATTCGTATCCTAGATCTAGTGGGATATGGGGTGATACGTTCCATGTGTTGTGCAATTTTAATTGTAGATCTATTTTCTCTTGTGTTCTTATTCATGGTGAGGTGTAATTATATATATATATATATATATATATATATATATATATATATATATATTGTTGTGTATATATATTTATGTAATATTGTGTCTTAGATCTATGTATCTATGTATATACCATATGTATATTTATTATTATGTAGCTATTCTTCTATATGTAAGCATATTTATATATTGTAGTATATATATAGATATATATACGTTAAATAGATATTTATTGTGGTTATATTTATAATTATATAATATATGTTTTATATTGTGTATATATTTATATGTACGTAAACGTATGTATGTTGTTATAAATATGTTACTACGTATATAGGTGTATATTACTATGTAGATATTATGTACATATATATGTGTGTGTGTGTGTGTGTATGTGTATTTATTAGTGGTATTTATATGCATATTATATATATATATTATATGGTATATATATATATATATATATATATATATATATATATATTGCAATAGAGGGAAAACAGGAGCTATAGCGACAACAGCATGTGTCGCAGAAGCAACAGCAGCAGCAGTCGCTATAGTGACAGCAGGAAGCGTCGTAGCACCAGCAGTAACGCGCAGGAGCAGTAGCAAGAGAAACAGTGACAGCAGCAATAACAGCAGCAGCAGTCGCTATAGTGACAGCAGGAAGCGTCGTAGCACCAGCAGTAACGCACAGAAGAAATAGCAAGAGAAACATTGACAGCAGCAAATGGCAACAGCGACGACAGCAGAAATCCGTTACAGTAACAGCAGTATCAGCAGCCGTATCAAAGGCTATAACGACGGCTTTGGCGACAGCTGCAAAAATCTGTCACTATAACAGCAGAGTATCAGCAGCAACAGCGGTTTCAGCGACAGCAGGCAGGGGCCTTTAGCGACAGTTTGGCAGTTTTATATATATTAGATATATATATGTATAGCTATTTATATATATATATATATGTGGTAATTGATATATATATATGTAAATATGTTACTAATTGCTATTTGTATTATAGTATACTATATGTATAATATTTGTAAACCCCCTCACCCAAAATAGATATTTTTTTGTGTATTTTATATTATTATATTTATTATAGATGTTGAATTTTTCTTAGAGTATTCTCTTAGTTAATTCAAAATAAATTTCTTGATATATTTACTTATATAAATATTTATTTAGAATTATTTTTAGGCTATTTTAGATTTTTGGAGATTTTCTAGAATTTTTGGTAATTAAAACCTAGGAAGATTAAATTTTTAGGACTTTCATGATTTACTATGAGACCATACTTGAATGTTGTTACTACCAAACATTTATTTTAGAGTTAAAATATTTAAATATAATTTTTTGTAATTTATTTAGAATTTTAAGGAATTATTGGATTTTTGGAATTATTGAGGATTTATTTGGATATATAAAGTCTTAATATCATATAGATGCTAATTTAGTGTTAATAGATATTAATAAGATTATATATAAATTATTTGTATTATATTTAATTTTATTTAATATTATAAATTATTGAGATAAATTTAAACTATATTTTAAATCAATTTAAATTCTGAGCCTACTAGAAAAACAACTTCATGCATATCATATCCTTATTTAAACTGATTCTAATCATATCCAAATTAGCCAATCCTAGTCGTATACAATTTAGTAGTCTCTACCATAATAAATACCTATTAGACTTATGGAATAAAATCATCTTTCATATTTTTCTTCCCCAAACTTCTCTTTTTTTGGTCCAAAAACAGTCAAAATTTGTCATAAATTCAGCCTCATTTTCTAGTAGTTATGACGACTTAAAAAAACGATATCTCCTACCTTCAGACTCCAAATGCGCTCCAATTTTTTTTGTTAGAATCATATCAAGGTTAGTTTTCTGAATATATAAATTATTTTAATAATTTAAGAACCTATTTATCCAAAAAATTCTGAAAGTGCCAGTTGTCCGAAATCAGACGCATTTTCGTATTTTCAAGATTTCGGGAGATCCCGAACTCAAAATTATGAGCCGTTTAAATTTCAAAAATTTGACATGATGAACTTATATAAAATTATTTTTCCAGAATTTAATATATAATTTTAATCTACTGTAAAATTTGTGCAACGTAGACGTAAATAGAAAACCACCAAAAATTATCATATGTGCGCCCTTGTGGCCATAACTCTTTACCGACTTGTGATTTTATGAAACTGTTAATTCTAACGTTCATATAGCGTTGAAATCTATAGGATTTCACACACAAATCCAGGATTTGAGTTGGTTGACTTTTGGTCAACGGATCGCCTCAATTTGCGTGCAAAGGATCATAAATTCGTAAAGTTGACTTTTCTTGGACCAAAATTAGAGTTAAACAATAAAATCAGATTATAATAAGATTAAAATACTATTTTAGGTTATTTATTCAGAATTAAAATAGATTAAAATGGAGGAACCTATTCATCCACTTTTGTAACCTAACTTGTTTAATTTATGTGACGGGTAGATCGGACGACGCCTTAAGTTTCGACTTCATCCTTTTTCAGAGCAGGCAAGTATACCTTGCCTTAGTTTTACTGTTTAAATTCAGTTATTATTTAGTTGCATGTTTATTTATTTTAAACTGTGCGCCTCCGAGAGAGACTCGGGTGCAGTCAAGGAAAGCGTTGACGTTAGGACTTGTGTCTGACCTAGTGTCTAGTAGACCCACCTAAAATTGTGGAGTTATTGGTATAACTCCCTAGGCCTTGACACATTTCTTACACGTGTTGTGAGTCTCATGTAGGGCACGGACTTGCGTATGTGGTTGGCCACCTGTACGTGTAGGCGTACGACGGATAGAGAATAACTGCTATTAGCAATGAATATTAGAAGACTTAGCAGTTATTAGTAGTCGAAGCATAGACTATCGGGGTACGATAGTCCAATTCTTGTCCTTGTTTGGTTGAAGGTTGGGCTATTGTTCTAACGATAGACTATGAGCCAGAGTTACGATGCCTCGGTATAGTAGCTGAAGCATGTTGTGGATACAACATGCATAGATCATTGGACGGGGAGGACAACTAGTAGGCGTATGGGACACCCACTTTCTTTATTCAGATTCCCCGTTCGATGGAACTGTATGGACGTTATATATTATGCAGATTCTCCGTTCTTCGGAGCGGTATGGACGTTATATATTATGCAGATTCCCCGTTCTTCGGAGCGGTATGGACGTTATTATATTACAGTGCCCTGGTATAGGGGCATATGTGGCATATACTAGCCAGTTGTCACGATTGGTGAATTATGTCAGCATATGTCTAGCCTACACTTTTCCATACACTCAAGTTGTCCTCAAGATTGCATTTCACTTAGATGGTTAGGTCACCCTGGAGTTTTTACAGTATTTACTTTATGGCATGCTTTTATATATCTTGTTATGTCCCTCTGAGGACCTGGTCCCTTTCCAGGTGTATTGTTCATGAGTAATTGCAGGAGCGCAGATCCGGACTGGCTACTTATATTGCGAGAGGTCTTCTCTTCGAGCCTCGTGATGGTTAGAGGTTGTACTTATATTGTATTTGTCTTTTTTATTCTTTATTCTAGTTCGGCAGTGGATTTGTTTCCATCCGACTGTCATCTTGAGATACTTTATATATAGATCTAGTTTCATAGATATTGGTTAATTATTTATATATGATTCTGTGGATGAGATTTAGATTGTACCCTGTGACTTGTGATAGATTTATACCACTTGTGGATAGATATTCATAATACAGCGTACGTATGCGTTATGGTTTTCATATATTGGAGTGCCATAACCATGCGGCTGGTATACTTACGTGTCCTAGTCCTACGTATTTTGGGACTGGAGAGTGACATATTTTTGTGGTGGCCCATGTAGGTCAAGAGCATCTTGTCTCGGTTACGTTACTGTACCGAGCAAGCCTGTACCTAGGATTAGAGTATAGGATCTCATCCACAATTGATTATGACTTATCCTCCTTCCAGTCGGTTCTATTTACAAAATTGCATCATGCTTGATTCATGTGCTTCCCTAATAGTTCCTTGATTATAGCCTTCTCCTAGAATATAGAAGTCCCTGTTGTTAGATAATAAGTAGGGTAACCTTCCTATTAAGAGTACAACTAGGATAATAATACATCACTGAGTTAGAATACTTAATGAACCCTAGCATTCCTTACTACCTAATGAACCCTAGCATCCCTTACCTATAGGTTGATTTACCATTATCTCTTGATATATTTAGGGATAACTTGAGAGTAGTATAGACACTACTAGAATTAGTTAGAAGTTTGATCATATTGTTTGACCCTAGTATTGAGGGACCAATAGAAATCAAAGGTCGAATATTAGGACCAACCCTAACTTTTATAGTGAGATAGTATTATAGAACTATACATTTAGATTCTTGTCTTAGTATTATTATACAGTACTCTAGGAGGCCAAGGGAATAAAATAACATTTTCCTAGTTTCTCGCCTCGAACACAGAGATTAGCATACCACCCTTCCTTAGGAAACCATGATATTATCTAGAGTCCCTCTATTTTTTATTTCATATCTTGTTCCTCTGAAAACTTAGCACTCGCGAATTGTATGACGACTAAATGATGCTTTTCTTTTCTTTATCTTTCAATTCGTGCCACCTAACCCTTTTGATTGTAGGCCAAGTAATATTCTCTTATGTTGAGATATATAGTTTGTTAGGATTATAGTTGTAATCTTAAAATTTTGAAATTATATGCTTAGTAGTTAGAACTTGATAGTTTAAGTTGTTCATTTAGATTGTGATGATTATCCCCTAGTTGTAGATCACGTAAATTATATCCATAACTCAATACAAGTTATATCCTCTCTCACTTGAGGGCTAGTAACTTTTTTATTCTTGCTATTGACACTTGTTCTATAAGCACCATGATTAAGACTTAAGATGACCATTACCTATAGAGTTTTATAATAGGATACCCTAATGAGTACCAAGATCTTTTTCCTCGTGTACCCCAATAAGAGTTTCTGCTTTATTTACAAGTGTAATATTATTTTGTAGGATCCCCTTAAGACCATCATAATATTAGTTAATTTTTTTAAGTTGGGTAGTATGCCTCACAACCTAGTATTACATAGCCCTTTTTACCTATTATTGAAGTGTAACTGAATGGCATTAACTATATGCTTGCATAAGACAATAGTGTTTATCCCGACTTTAACACTTAGAGGGGTATACCCCTATTTTGTCGACCAACGACTTAGACAAGGAGTTAGTATGACAACTGTAGAGATTGTAGAGTCTTACTTGTTGTTTGTTTTATTTTGTTTTTGTGAACTTGAATTATTTTGTACCTCCTTTCATCAAAATCTAGCGTATTCATATATTCTAAACTACCGTGATTTATGTTGCTATTTTATAGTCTAGTTTTGCAAGCTTATTCTTTTAGCGAGCTTGTTCATGACATATGTGTTATTGGGGATGCCTACTAATACATTGTCTAAATCAGAATCAGTGTATTAGGGTCTGGACAACCTTAGTGCGCTTGGTTCGCTCTTCGCATACTTTACGTGGATTGAGATATATAGTTGACTAGTAGACGAATATTCCTGCCTCTAGACATGTCTGAGCATATCATATCGGTTACATAACTGTTCCAATATGAACATACGAATAGGAATTTACCAAAATATGATTTCAATCCACAACTGCCCTGACAACTCTCCTTTTTTTAGAATTCTTCAATCTCCTTGAACCTCGTACTTGTATTATATTACCATCCCCTTGAACTCTTTATTATTGTTCTCCGTCTTCCCTTATTTCGGAAAGACAAAATCTCGTGCTTAGTATAAGTTTGATATACAGAGAGTACTGGATATACACCATAGGCCAATCATATTACTAGATGACTGTCTTTTATAGCTGATTAAGGGTATATCATAGGTGATATATTTGGTATTTAAATTTTTAAGGATTGAGTAACATGATTAAGTAAATTTGAGGAATAAGATTTCTTAAATATAAGAGCCTTATTTGATAGATGGGTAAATTCTAAGTTGGGTAACAGTTGCATTGTCACCTTGAGAGAAATTTCTTTTAGATTGTGATCAAGCAAAATTAGATTGAAAGGTTCAAGTCATTTTAATTTTTAGAATTTTGAAAGAATGAGTAAGATGATAAGGATCAATAAATTTCAAAAAAATGAGATATGACGAACCAAATATTTAAACTTTGAGCACTTGATTTTGGAGTATTGAAGGTTGAATCATCGACTTAAATCTTGAGAAAAATAAATAGAACTCTAAACATGAACATGCACGGATTGAATTCCAAATCTGATGATTTGAATTAAAAGTTAAAATTGATTGTTGGATTACCTATTTGAAATATTGAGGATGCGAATTGAATTTAAAATTTTGAAGATTATAAAATTCCTAAGTTGAAAATAGAATAATATTTGATTAAAATCGTTTTCTAAAGGAGATTATGATAGTTGGAGATTGCGATATAAATTTTGACGTGGGATGTCATATAGATTTGAATTACATTTGGATGATTGATTACTTAAAAATCGAGAAGATAGTACGAGATGTTGAATTTTGATTTTAATAATAGTTAATTTAATTTGAAGTAAGTGTGATGGATTGAATAGATTCTGTTATTTACAATTTGGAAGAGATTACGATTGACTTGCCTTATATACAAATGTGAAGGATTTAGCAAATTATGTCTTATTTTTAATTTCGAGGACGAAATTCTTTTAAGTTGGGTAGATTGTAAACCCCCTCACCCAAAATAGATATTTTCTTGTGTATTTTATATTATTATATTTATTATAGATGTTGAATTTTTCTTAGAGTATTCTCTTAGTTAATTAGAAAATAAATTTCTTGATATATTTACTTATATAAATATTTATTTAGAATCATTTTTAGGCTATTTTAGATTTTTGGAGATTTTCTAGAATTTTTGGTAATTAAAACCTAGGAAGATTAAATTTTTAGGACTTTCATGATTTACTACGAGACCATACTTGAATGTTGTTACTACCAAACATTTATTTTAGAGTTAAAATATTTAAATATAATTTTTGGTAATTTATTTAGAATTTTAAAGAATTATTGGATTTTTGGAATTATTGAGGATTTATTTGGATATATAAAGTCTTAATATCAGATAGATGCTAATTTAATGTTAATAGATATTAATAAGATTATATATAAATTATTTATATTATCTTTAATTCTCTTTAATATTATAAATTATTAAGATAAATTTAAACTATATTTTAAATTAATTTAAATCCTGAGCCTACTAGGAAAACAACTCCACGCATATCATATCCTTATTTAAACTGATCCTAATCATATCCAAATTAGCCAATCCTAGTCGTATTCAATTAAGTAGTCTCTACCATAATAAATACCTATTAGACTTATGGAATAAACTCATATTTCATATTTTTATTCCCCAAACTTCTCTTTTTTTTGTCCAAAAACAGTCCAAATTCGTCATAAATTCAGCCTCATTTTCTAGTAGTTATGACGACTTAAAAAGACGATATCTCCTAGCTCCGGACTCTAAACGCGCTCCAGTTTTTTTTGTTAGAACCATATCAAGGTTAGTTTTCTAAATATATAAATTATTTTAATAATTTTAGAACCTATTTATCAAGAAAATTCCAAAAGTGCCAGTTGTCCAAAATCAGACGTATTTTCGTATTTTTAAGATTTCGGGAGATCCCGAATTCGAAATTACGAGCCGTTTAAAGTTTCAAAAATCTAACATGATAAAATTATATAAAATTATTTTTCTAGAATTTAATATATAAGTTTAATCTACTGTAAAATTTGTGCAACGTAGACGTAAATAGAAAACCACAAAAATTTGTCATATGTGCGCCCTTGTGGCCATAACTCTTTACCGACTTATGATTTTATAAAACTGTCGATTCTAACGTTCATGTAGCGTTAAAATATATAGGATTCTACACACAAATCTAGGATTTGAGTTGGTTGACTTTGGGTCAACGAATCGCCTCGATTTGCGTGCCAAGGATCACAAATCCGTAAAGTTGACTTTTTTTGGACCAAAATTAGAGTTTAACAATAAAATCAGATTATAATAAGATTAAAATACTATTTTAGATTATTTTATTCAGAATTAAAATAGATTAAAATGGAGGAACCTATTCATCCACTTTTGTAACCTAACTTGTTTAATTTATGTGACGGGTAGATCGGACGACGCCTTGAGTTGCGACTTTATCCTTTTTCAGAGTAGGCAAGTATACCTTGTCTTAGTTGTACTGTTTAAATTCAGTTATTATTTAGTTGCATGTTTATTTATTTTAAACTGTGCGCGTCCGAGAAAGACTCGGGTGCAGTCAACGAAGGCGTTGACGTTAGGACTTGTGTCTGACCTAGTGTCTAGTAGACCCACCTAAAGTTGTGGAGTTATTGGTATAACTCCCCAGGCCTTGACACATTTCTTACACGTGTTGTGAGTCTCATGTAGGGCACGGACTTGCGTATATGGTTGGCCACCTGTACGTGTAGGCGTGCGACGGATAGGGAATAACTGCTATTAGCAATGCATATTAGAAGACTTAGCAGTTATTAGTAGTCGGAGCATAGACTTTCGGGCTACGATGGTCCAATTCTTGTCCTTGTTTGGTTGAAGGTTGGGCTATTGTTCTAACGATAGACTATGAGCCAGAGTTACGATGCCTCGGCATAGTAGCTGAAGCGTGTTGTGGATACAACATGCATAGATCATTGGGCGGAGAGGACAACTAGTAGGCGTATGGGACACCCACTTCCTTTATTTAGATTCTCCATTCGACGGAACGGTATGGACGTTATATATTATGCAGATTCCCCGTTCTTCAGAGCGGTATGGATGTTATATTATTCAGATTTCCCATTCTTTGGAGCAGTATGGACGTTATATACTATACAGATTCCCCGTTCTACGGAGCGGTATGGACGTTATTATATTACAGTGCCCTGGTATGGGGGCATATGTGGCATATACTAGCTAGTTGTCACGATTGGTGAATTACGTCAGCATATGTCTAGCCTACACTTTCCCATACACTCAAGTTATCCTCAAGATTGTATTTTACTTAGATGGTTAGGTCACCCTGGAGTTTTTACAGTATTTACTTTATGGCATGCTTTTATGTATCTTGTTATGTCCCTCTGAGGACCTGGTCCCTTTTCAGGTGTATTGTTCATGAGTAATTATAGGAGCGCAGATCCGGACTGGCTACTTATATTGCGAGAGGTCTTCTCTTCGAGCCTAGTGATGGTTAGAGGTTGTACTTATATTATATTTGTCTTCTTTATTCTTTATTCTAGTTCGGTAGTGAATTTATTTCCATCCGACTGTCATCTTGAGATACTTTATATATAGATCTAGTTTCATAGATATTGGTTAATTATTTATATATGATTCTGTGGATGAGATTTAGATTGTACCCTGTGACTTGTGATATATTTATACCACTTGTGGATTGATATTCATAATACAGCGTACGTATGCGTTATGGTTTCTATATATTGGAGTGCCATAACCATGCGGCTGGCATACTTACGTGTCCTAGTCCTACGTATTTTGGGACTGGGGCGTGACAATATTTAGTATAGCATATATTATATTTAAGGGTAGTTAGCAAAAGTAAAGTATTGGGTATTACCTTGAGATACCAAGGTAAGTACCAAGGTAATTGGGGATACCCAAGGTATTGGGTTTGGGTATCAATATTATGGGTCAGTGTGGTGATACCAAGTTGGTTTAAAATCAAGGTATCCATTTAATGTTGTATTTAGGATTTTATATAATTAATATTTGTTTGATATGTATATGTGATGCTTTACCTATTGTTTTACGTATTCAGAGATACGGTATCCTAGTACCCTAAGATATAGTTTATTGCCTAGACTTTAGTATTTGAACTCAATATCTTTGTGTTAGACTTTTATAACCTAATAATAGATAGTTGACCAAAGTTGACTTAGAGTTGACCTAGTTTAACTTTTGACCTAGAAGTTGACTAGTTTAACTTATTTTCTTTCTGAAATCTTGTATTGATGTTATATTCCATATCTAGGTCTTCGAGGCACCGTGTCAGACATCTGTGAGACTATTCATTGGACTTCAGACGAGTACATTCTCTGATAGTTTCTTATTTATAATATTCTCTATGTTCATTGTATCTAGTATAGATATACATGTTTCTTGACATGATGGTTATACGGATTGGTATATCCGGATCTCGTCATGAGATGTTATTCCTTGTATATGGTGTATCTTGTGCAAGTCTTGTTTTATTGATTATCTTGTGCATGTACAAACACTGATTCTCGGAGAGATTTTCTACCTTCCTAGAGAATCCCGTGCCATAGCATACCATGGTTGGATCTATTATACCAGTCGGGGTGGGGAGTATTTAGTGTAGATATGTGATCATACCCTTCTTGTGCATGTCTTTTTCCTTTGTGAGTGTTGATCATACACCGCACGTATAATCAACCAGGCCATTATACTCTTGTGCAAGTTGCCAAGCCGATCACATGTTAAGCTAGTACTCATATACTTAGACATTAGTATTCTTGTTTATTGACATATTGTTCATTATTGTATTTATTCCAGTATTTTCTTATTGTATATCTCTTGTATCTATTGTTACATCTTGTATATTCATATCTATTTACTGTTACATAGTTTTTATCATTGATTAGAACTGCTGTTAGAGATATACTCTGCTCCTTTCCTAACGGGATATATTTTTCCTAGATGACACTGAGGACTAGTACCCTACACATTATGGACCTCAGGATGTTGTGGGTTTAGAGTGAAAGACCCTGGCTCTGGAGGGCCTTATCCCAACTGAGACAGATGACCCGGGATTAGTAGCTTCTTAGTATTCTTGTACTGGATTTGTCTCCATCTTACTTTGTTAGTATTTCTGTTAGACTCATTGATGTTATTATTTAGACTCATGAGTTGTATGTGACTATTCTATTCTTTATCTGATTCGTACTCGTTCCATCTTAGATTTATGATTGAGTATATTGTTATTGTTGGTGGTTCGTTATTTTGCTAGATAGATTATCCAGACAGCGTTCTACCACCAATTCTGTGGCGTAGGCTGGACGTTGTTCCCGACTTGTACCCTTACACCGGGTGCGGGTCGTGACACATTTTTAGTGGTGGCCCATGTAGGTCAGGCTTCGCAAGTTAAACGATCGTGATAGTGCGATGACTTAGTTGTACTACTGCGAGCCTGATTTAGGATATAGGATATAGGCTATAGGCTGAGAATACTCAATCAGATCTAGGAAAAATTCTTTTGATTCATTCAACTATTCTTCTTTAATATTGACACTTGATCTATAAACTGTCATTTGCTTGAGTGTCTTACATCATGTGCCATATTGATTCTTTCTTTCACTTTGTCTTAGGATGCCGCCTAAGACTAGATCGTAGCAAGGGAGAGCAATTTCTGAGAGGTCTACGACATCCCGAGGGCCTGCACCAGTCACTTCTCCGATGATTGGAATATCAGCTGCCTTCGGAGGTTCACCACATACTCAAAGGACTGTGCCAGCTGTATCTAAGGGGCTTCCACCTCCACCTCCTGTGCCAGCAGAGGCGACGCAGATGTTTACACTATTTCGTGAGATGCTCGAGGCACAGAGGGCTCAGTCAGAGGCACATCTGAGGCAGACCGACGTTTTACGGCAGGGCATCGAGAGTGCTCATCAGCTTGCTCGTGCCGTAGTCGAGAGAGGAGTTCCGGTCCAGCAGCAGGTTGTTTCTCAGGTTGCTCAGCTTCGGCCAGGCAACATCCAGGACTTCAAGAAGCTGGAGCCTAGGGTCTTCAAGGGGACGGAGGGCATCGTCTATGCTGATGATTGGCTCGAGGACATTGAGCGTCTTATGAGGGTGTCTCATCTTTCTGAGGATCTGAAGGTCGAGGCGGTAGGACTTTAACTGTTCGACGTCGCTCGTACTTGGTTCAGGAATGAGGCAATTCTTGTTGACGCGGGATAGTCTTGGGAGGTATTCAAGGACCACTTCAAGAAAATATTCTTCGCTTGGACAGACAGGCTAGACTTGGGGAAGCAGTTTGAGAGCCTCATTCAGGGGAGCATGCCTGTAGAGGAGTACACTGCAAAGTTCGGCAGGTTGAGCCGATTTATAAAGTATTTGGTGAGAGAGCCGGAGGTTCGGGCTATTCGTTTCTGTAAGGGTCTAAACTGGGAAGTCAAAATCCTCATTCTGTTTTTTTATAAGACATACTCTGAGATACTTGCGGAGGCACGCAAGGTTGAGCGGGAGTTGGGTTTGAAGCCCAAGAGAGACCGTGATTCTTTTCTGGAGGCAAATAGTAGTGCAGTATCTGCAAAATGTCCTCATTTCTAGTCCAAGCCTTTCCAGCAGCACCTGAATCCAGCTAGGGCACCGTTTCACTAGGAACCAAAGCAGCAGAGACAGTTACAGTAATCTTTCTGTCATTTCTGTAAGAAGCCTGGCCATATCTGGGAAGTTTGTAGGAAGAGGTTGAGAGTATGTTTGTATTATGGTACTGAAGGGCATCAGCTGAGGGAGTGTTGTCATGCCCCAGTCCAAAAAATACGTAGGACTAGGACACGTAAGCATGCCAGCCACATGGATATGGCAACTCCAATATATGGAAACCAAACCACATGCGTACGCTGTAATATGAATATCAAATCCACAAGTGGTATAAATCTATCACAAGTCATAGGGTATAGTCTAAATCTCATCCACAGAATCATATATAAATAAATAACCAATATCTATGAAACTAGATCTCAATATAAATATCTAAAGATGATAGTTAGATGGAAATAAATCCACTACCAACTCGAATGTAAAAGTACAACACAACAAACACAATATAAGAATACCAGCTAACAATCACGGGCTCAAAGAGAAGACATCCTCGAAATATAAACAACCAGTCCGGATCTGCGCTCCTGCGAATACTCATGAACAGAGACACCTGGAAAGGCCAGGTCCTCAGAGGGACATAACAAGATACATAAAAGTATGCCAATAAAGTACTGAAATAAATATCCAATGGATCGCCTAACCATCTAAGTGAATGCAGTTTAAGAACAACTTTCCCAACAAGTGGGCTATCTGGCTAAAAACTGGGATTGGCATGGTTCTCTTGGAGATCCAGGGGCCTACAAAGCATGTCGTCTTTTGAACGCCAAAGGCCGCCTGATAATATATAATATATAGTGGTCATCACCACCCGTTTCTCCGACGGAGAATCAAGGCGCACAAGGGAAAAGTGCAAAGGAGCCCAATGATGTACTTGTTGTTCTCTCCACCCCATGCTCTAAGCATGTCACATCCATGACACGATTTGGTTCATAGCCTATCTTTAGTACACTAGCCCAATCCTACAACCAAACAAGGACAAGGATTAGACCATCGTGCTACAATAGGCTATGTCCATGGACCTCTAATAATTGCTAAGTCTTCTAGCATACAAAGTTTCTATCAACAGTCATCCCTAACGCACGTCCCACACGTACCGATGATCAGTCAATACGTGCGTCCGTGATCTATATGAGACTCATAACTCATGTAAAAATGTATCACAGTAAAATGAAACCTAATGATGCTTTATGATAATGGGACGATCTCATAAACAAGGTCAATGCATATATATAATAAAAATAATTACGACGACACCGTCGTTGCATCCAAGTTTTCTTGGACGCGCATTTTATATAAAAATTAAAATATATGAACTAAAGACAGAAAAAAAGATGTATGCAACATATGGAATATGAATAACAGTACAATGGAAAAGGTATACTTGCCTGGCAAGAAGCTGCAAAATGTAACGTCCAGATGTCAAACACAGGATCGGAAGCTATGGCCTCAGAAAAAATATCTCCGAATACTGAAATAGACATCACCAACGTTCTCAGAATAAGTAAAATAGCTAGAAATCACTACCCTTTCGCCCAATTTGGATACAGGGGCAAAACGATAATTTTGGGTCAAAGTGGGGTCCACGTGTGGGCCACTTTGCACCGAAAAGCGTAGCAAGGGTAACAGTCTCTAAATGGAACAAATTATAGGTCAAACGAACTCTAAAAGTCAGTACGAACTCAACGGTACATCCAAATGTGGATTTCGGAGAGCAGAACACAATTTTACCCAAAAAGTCAACCATAGGGCCCGCTAATTGGCGACTTGGTCAACTGTCTCAGAATTGCGTGAAAATTGGGTCACAGGACCAGCGCGATACCACGAGTCCAGTGGCTTAAGTTTTATCGCATTCTGACAAGCATTCACTAAATGCGCAGGACTTTTGTAAAAGTTGCGATACGAGGGATTTTCTGCGGATACGGGCTGATTTCGAAGCGCACACGCGTCCAAATCTGTTTTCGCAAAATCTCACATGTCTGGATATACTGCACGCACATTTTGGTATACTTGGTACACGATGGAGCAGTCCCGTTTGGCGGGGCACGCTCCGTATCGCAATTTCTGGAATTTGCCCAAAAGTATATTTTCGGGTTTTTCTATCTGATTTAATTCTATAAAAAACAACTAATAAATTAATGTATTTAACAGAAAATAAACTAGGTCAAGTGGTCTTCGTATACCAAAAAGAAAAACTGAATTCGGATATCTGTGGTGGGAGATACGAATCCGTGAACATAGGTAGTTACCGTAGTTTTTTGCGATACTCAAAAGTTATCATTTTTCGCCAACTTGGTCGCTGTTTTTGCCTAGGTTTACGCATTGTTCGAGGTCAACTATCATACAAATATTGAAGGGGGTTAAGTGGTGAACGTACCGGTGAAGACCTGGTCGAGTTTGGTTGAGTGAGAAGACGGGAAACGACGCTGGAAGTTGAGTTGCTGAAGTTATTTTCTGTGGCGTTCTCGCGCAATCCCGCGCGATCACTCAATCGAGCGGCCGACCGGCGGTCGCTAGGTCGAGGATGGGAAGATGAGGATTTAGGGTTAGGGTTTTGTGGAGGATGGTGTTATATATAATTATAGAGAGAGAAATCAGCGCGGGGGGGGAGGGGTGGGGCTCACGCTGCGCGGCTGGGGATTAGAAGCTGCCGCTGCTGCTGTTATATTTTGCACGGGCCGGGTTCAGGTATCTAGGTGGGTAGGATTTTGGTGTTTTAACGGGTTTAATCCATTAGGGATTTTAAATCCACTTTCTTTTTCCTTTTTCTTTCTTTCTTTTTCCTTTTTCTTTCTTTCTTTTTCTTTCTTTTATTTCTATTTCTAATTTCCACTTCTTTTTATATTAAAACTATATATATATAGAAAATTCTAGAAGTTATAATAGTGCATACAATTAATCTTTCAGTCGTCCACAAGGTCTCCTACATGGAATAAATTAGGAAAAATTCATAATTGCTCCATAAATCTCCTAAATGCACAAACACCTAAAATAAAAATTAAATAAATTCTATTTCCTCTAATTAGCTCATAATTACTATAATTTAATTAATAATTAATTAAAAGGATAAATACGATTTTTAGAATTAGGGGTTTTACATTCTATCCAACTTATAAAAATTTTGTACTCGAAATTAAAACTAAGCCACGATAGAATGTCAATGGTGGTATAAGATAGAGATTTGCAGATTATTTTGTACCTTCCTCCATCCTAAATTCCATGATTTTTCAATTGTCATGGGGATGTTTGGAGGGCTATAATTTGTATTGATTAAAATGCAAGACTAGGTTTAAATGAGGGGGCGATGTTGTGCGTTGCACATTCCAAAAATTATGGAGAAAATCTATATGGAGGAGAATTAGGTTTTTTTATGTGTCATGTCCAATGGTGTGGACACCTTAATGTACTTTTGCATAAAAGCGCCCAACAATTAGAAAATCGCACAAATAGAAATTGGATTAAATTAATCAAAATTAATGTGCAGGGTGTTCTGGAATTAATTAGAAGTACATGGGGATAAAATTAGGTGGGACACAAGTGTCATGGACATAGAGAGCTCAGGATAGGATATTATCAAAAATTGGGTTACACGAAAAGGGTCAAGATTGTGTCTCCAAATTCGATTTGAGCTCACATACAAAGTTAGAATTATTTAGGATTAAATATAAATGTCTACGACGAATGTTGTGCGACCAAATGTAGCACAAGAGAGCATAATTATAAGTCACGCAAAGGTCAAAATAGAAGGCGAGCTTGTCTAGGATAATGGTGTAAAGTTTGTAGGAAGGCAATGGCTAGTGTAGTGCTCCAATTATCGAAGCAACGGTAAGGTACGCTAAGTGATATTGTTGTAAAATTAAATAGAAAATATTGTGTTCTATTTCTAATTGGATTCAAACAAGCCATAGTTTCTCTTTCTAAGCCAAGTAGGTCTAATTTTGGGTGAGGGGGTTTATAATCTTCTCAACTTAAAAACAATTTCATCCTTGAAATTAATCTAGGGTATAATTTGTTAAATCCTTCACAATCGTATATAAGGTCAGTCAATCGCGATCTCTTTCAAAATTGTAAATAACATAATTTATTCAAATTCATCATTATTACTTCAAATTAATTTAAATCAAAATTCAACATCTCGTACTATCTTTTTAATTTTTTAAATAATTAATCATCGAAATATATATAATTCAAATCTATATGATATCCCACATCAAAATTTATATCGTAATCTCCGACTATCATAATCTTCTCTAGGCTTTGAACAATAACAATTCTAATCAAATCTTATTCCTATTCTCAACTTAAGAACTTTGTACTCTTCAAATGTTTAAACTCAATTTACATCCTCAATATTTCAAATAGGTGACGCAACAATCAAAATATAACTTTTAATTCAAATCATCAAATTATAAAATTTAAATCTAATTCACCAATTGTTCAAGTCTAAAATTCTATATTTATCCTCAAGATTGAAATCGATGATTCCACCTTCAATATTCAAAATTTAAATCATGTACTTAAAGTATAAATATTTGGTCCGACATATCAAGATTTCAAAATTCATTAAATACTCATCATCTAACTCCTTCTAAAATTTTCCACATTTAAAATGACTTAATCTCTCAATCTAATCCTACTTGATCACAATCTAAAAGAATTTAACCTCAAATTAATAATGCAATTTCTATCCAACTTAGAATTTACCCATCTATCACATAAGGCTATACATCTAAGAAAACTATTCCTCAATTTATTTACTCATGTTATTCAATCCTCAAAACTTTAACACCCATTTATATCATATATGATATGCCCTTAATCAATTATAAAAGATAGTCACTAAATAATGCGATTGGCCTATGGGGTATACCTAGTACTATCAATGTGTCAAACTTATACCAAGCACGAGATTTTGTCTTTCCGAAATAAGGGAAGACGAAAAACAATGATAAAGAGTTCAAGGGAAAGGTACTAGAATAGAAGTATGAAGATCAAGACGTTTAGAGAATTCAAAAGGAAATTGTCAAGGCAGTTATGGATTGAAATCCTATTTTGTAAATCCTTATTCGCATGCTCGTATCAGTATAGTTATGTACCTGATATGATATGCTCTAACATATCTAGAGGGCAAGTATATTTGTCTACTGGTTAACTATATGTCTCAATCCACGTAAAGTAGTATTGCGAAGGGTGAACCAAGAGCACTAAGGCTAGCTAGACCTTAATACACTGATTCTGAAATGTATTAGTGTAGCGCTCCAATAATACATATGTCATGAACAAGCTCGATAAAGAATAAGCTTGCAAAACTAGGCTATAATAGCAGCATAAGTCAAGGTAGTATAGCAAATATAAGTACACTAGATTATGATGAGAGAAATTACAAATAATTCAAGTTCACAAAAAGAAATAAGACTCCACAATCTCTACAGTTGTCATACTAACTCCTTGTCTAAGTCATTAGTCGACCAAATAGGGGTATGAGCCTCTAAGTTCTACAGTCTGAATAACGACTGTCGTCTTATGCTAGCATACAGGTAATGTCATTCAGTTATACTTCATCAATGGATCACAAGGACTATGTGATACTAGGTTGTGAGGTATACTACCCAACTTATAACAATAAACTAATATTGTAATTGCCTTCAGGGAATTCTTCAGAATAACTCGGTCCTTGTAAATAAAGTATAAACTCTTATTGGGGTATATGAAGAAAAGATCTTGGTACCTATTATGGTATCCTATTGTATTATATAGGTAATGGTCATCTTAAGTCTTAATCATAGTGCTCATAGAATAAAGGTGTCAACATTAAGAATGGAAGGGTTACTTGCTCTCCAGTGAAATAGAATATAACTTGTATCGAGTTATGGATACAAATTACGGGATCTACGACTAAAGGATAATGATCACAGTCTAAATGAATAACTCAACTATCAGGTTCTAACTACTAAGCACAAAAAATTTCAAATTTTAACATTAACAACTATAATCCTAGCAAACTATATATCCTTAACACAAGATAAAATCACTTGGTCAAAAATCAGAAGTGTCAGGTGGCACGAGTTGAAAGATGAAGAATAGAAGAACATAATTAGTCATCGCACAACTAGCAAGCGCTAAGGGTTCAGAGGAACAAGATATGAAATTAAAATAGAGAGACTATTGATAATGTCATGGTTTCCTAAGGAAAGATGCTATGCTAATCTCTATGTTTGAGGTATGATGAAGAAAATATTCTATGCATTGCTCTTGGCTTTCTAAGGTACTGTCTGTTAATCTCAAGACAAGAATCTAAGTTTATATTTCTCCAATACTATCTAACTATGAAGGTTAGGTTCAGTCATAATATTCAATTTTGGTTTTCTATTGGTTCCTCAATACTAGGGTCAACCATTAGGGTAAAACTTCTAACTAACTCTAGTAGTGTCTATACTACTCTCAAGTCTTCATAATACATCAAGGGGTAATGGTAACCCAATCTATAGATAAGGAATTCAAGGGTTCGCTAGATATTCTAAACTTAGTGGTGTGTCAATACTCTAGTTGTACTCTTAATAGGAAGGTTACCCAACTTATCATCTAACAACAAGGAGTTCTATATTCTAGGAGGGGGCAATACTCAAGAAACTATTAGGAAAGTACATGAATCAAGCAGGATACAACTATTCAAATAGAACAAATTGGAAGAATGCGAGTCATAGTCAATAGTGGATAAGATCCTATATTCTAATCCTATTTGCAGGCTTGCTCGGTACAGTAACGTAACCGAGATAATATGCTTTCGACCTGCATGGGCCACCACTAAAAATATGTTATGCCCCAGTCCCAAAAATATATAGGACTAGGACACATAAGCATGCCAGCCGCGTGGATATGGCAATTCCAATATATGGAAACTAAACCACATGCGTACGCTGTAATATGAATATCAAATCCATAAGTGGTATAAATCTATCATAAGTCACAAGGTATAGTCTAAATCTCATCCACAGAATCATATATAAATAAATAACCAATATCTATGAAACTAGATCTTAATATAAAGTATCCAAAGATGATAGTTTGATGAAAACAAATCCACTACCAACTCGAATGTAAAAGTAAAACACAACAAATGCAATATAAGAATAACAGCTAACAATCACGGGCTCGAAGAGAAGACCTCCTCAAAATATAAGCAACCAGTCCGGATCCGCGCTCCGACGAACACTCATGAACAGATACACCTGGAAGGGCCAGGTCCTCAAAGGGACATAACAAGATACATAAAGGCATGCCAATAAACTACTGAAATAAATATCCAATGGGTCGCCTAACCATCTAAGTGAATGCAGTTTAAGAACAACTTTCCTAACAAGTGGGCTATCTGGATGAAAACTGGGATTGGCATGGTTCTCTTGGAGATGCAGGGGCCTACAAAGCATGTCGTCTTTTGAACACCAGAGGCCGCCTGATAATATATAATATATAGTGGTCATCACCACCCGTTTCTTCGGCGGAGAATCCGAGCGCACAAGGGAAAAGTGCAAAGGAGCCCAAATGCTGTACTTGTTGTTCTCTCCACCCCATGCTCTAAGCATGTCACATCCATGACATGATTTGGTTCATAGCCTATCTTTAGTACACTATCCTGCAACCAAGCAAGGACAAGGATTGGACCACCGTACTACAATAGGCTATGTTCATGGACCTCTAATAACTGCTAAGTCTTCTAGCATACAAAGTTTCTATCAGCAGTCATCCCTAACGCACGTCCCACACGTACCGATGATCAGTCAATACGTGCGTCCGTGATCTATATGAGACTCACAACTCGTGTAAAAATATGTCATATTCAAATGAAACCTAATGATGCTTTATGATAATGGGGTGGTCTCATAAACAAGGTCAATGCATATACATAATTAAAATAATTACGACGACACCGTCGTTGCTCCCAAGTTTTCTTGGATACATATTTTATATAACAATTAAAATATATGAACTAAAGACAGAAAATAAATATACATACAACATATGGAATATGAATAACAGTACAATGGCAAGGTATACTTGTTTGGCAAGAAGCTGTAAAATATAACGTCCAGATGTCAAATACACAGGATCGGAAGCTATGGCCTCAGAACAAATATCTCCGGATGCTGAAATAGACATCACCAACATTTCCAGAATAAGTAAAATAGCTAGAAATCACTACCCTTTCGCCCAATTTGGACACAGGGGCAAAACGGTAATTTCGGGTCAAAGTGGGGTCCATATGTGGGCCACTTTGCACCGAAAAGCATGCCATGGGTAACAGTCTCTAAATGGGAAAAAATTATAGGTCAAACGAACTCTAAAAGTTAGTACGAACTCAACGGTATATCCAAATGTGGATTCCGGTGAGTCAAACACAATTTTGCCCAAAAAGTCAACCGTTGGGCCCCCCAATTGGCGACTAGGTCAACTATCTCAGAATTGCGTAAAAATTGGGTCACAGGACCAGCGCTATACTACGAGTCCAGTGGCGCAAGTTTTGTCACATTCTGACGAGCATGCACTAAATGTGCAGGGCTTTTGCAAAAGTTGCGATACGGGAGATTTTCTGCTGACACGGACTGATTCTGACGCGCACACGCGTCCAAATCAGTTTCCGCAAAAGCCCACATATCTAGATATACTGTGCGCACCTTTTGGTATACTTAGTACACGACGGGGCGGTCCCGTTTGGCGGGGCGCGCTCCGTATCATAATTTCTAGAATTTGCCAAAAAGTATATTTTTGGGTTTTTCTATCTTATTTATTTCTACAAACAGCAACTAATAAATTAATGTATTCAACAGAAAATAAACTAGGTCAAGTGGTCTTCGCATACCAAAAAGAAAAACTAAATTTGGATCTCTGTGGTGGAAGATACGAATCCGTGAACATAGGTAGTTACCGCAGTTTTCTGTGATACTCAAAAGTTGTTATTTTTTGTCAACTTGGTCGCTATTTTTGCCTAGGTTTGTGCGTTGTTCGAGGTCAACTATCATACAAATATTGAAGGGGGTTAAGTGGTGAACATACCAGTGAAGACGGGGTCGAGTTTGGTCAAGTGAGGAGACAAAAAATGACGCTGGAAGTTGAGTTGCTGAAGTCAATTTCTGTGGCGTTCTCGTGCGATCCTGCGCGATCACTCAACCGAGCGGCCGGACGGCGGTCGCTAGGTCGAGGATGGGAAGATGAGGATTTAGGGTTAGGGTTTTGTGGAGGATGGTGTTATATATATTTATAGAGAGAGAGAAGAGCGCGGGGGGGGGTCAGGCTGCGCGGTTGGGGATTAGAAGCTGCCGCTGCTGCTGTTATATTTTGCACGGGCCGGGTTAAGGTGTCTAGGTGGGTAGGGTTTTGGTGTTTTAATGGGTTTAATCCAGTAGGTATTTTAAATCCACTTACTTTTTCCTTTTTCTTTCTTTCTTTCTTTCTTATTCTTTCTTTTATTTCTATTTCGAATTTCCACTTTCTTTTTATATTAAAACTCTATATGTATGTATGTATGTATGTATGTATGTATATATATATATATATATATATATATATATATATATCTACATAGAAAATTCTAGAAGTTACAATAGTGCATACAATTAATCTGTCAGTCGTCCACAGGATCTCCTACATGGAATAAATTAGAAAAAATTTATAATTGCTCCATAAATCTCCTAAATGCACAAACACCTAAAATAAAAATTAAATAAATTCTATTTCCTCTAATTAGCTCATAATTACTATAATTTAATTAATAATTAATTAAAAGAATAAATATAATTTTTAAAATTAGGGATTTTATATTCTACCCAATTTATAAAAATTTTGTCCTCAAAATTAAAACTAAGCCACGATAGAATGTCAATGATGGTATAAGGTAGAGATTTGCAGCTTATTCTGTACCTTCCTCCATCCTAAACTCCATGATTTTCCAATTGTCATGGGGATGTTTGGAGGGCTATAATTTGCATTGTTTAAAATGCAAGGCTAGGTTTGAATGTGGGGGCGATGTTGTGCGTTGCACATTCCGAAAATCATGGAGAAAATCTATATAGAGGAGAATTAGGTTTCTTTATGTGTCATGTCTAATGGTGTGGACACCTTAATTCACTTTTGCATAAAAGCGCCCAACAATTGGAAAATCGCACAAATAAAAATTAGATTAAATTAATCAAAATTAATGCACAAGGTGTTCTGGAATTAATTAGAAGTACATGGGGATAAAATTGGGTGGGACACAAGTGTCATGGACATAGAGGGCTCATGATAGGATATTATCAAAAATTGGGTTACACGAAATGGGTCACGATTGTGTCTCCAAATTCGATTGGAGCTCACAAGGATACAAAGTTAAAATTATTTAGGATTAAATATAAACGTCTGCGACGAATGTTGTGCGACCAAAAAGTAGCACAAGAGAGCATAATTATAAGTCACGCAAAGGTCAAAATAGAATGCGGGCATGTCTTGGACAAGGGTATGAAGTTTGTAGGAAGGCAATGGCTAGTGTAGTGCTCCAATTATCGAACCAACGGTAAGGTACGCTAAGTGATATTGTTGTAAAATTAAATAAAAAATATCGTGTTTTATTTCTAATTGGATTCAAACTAGCCCTAGTTTCTCTTTCTAAGCCAAGTAGGTCTAATTTTGGGTGAGGGGGTTTATAATCTTCTCAACTTAAAAAAAATTTCATCCTCGAAATTAATCTAGGGTATAATTTGTTAAATCCTTCACAATCGTATATAAGGTCAGTCAATCGTGATCTCTTCCAAAATTGTAAATAACATAATCTATTCAAATTCATCATACTTACTTTAAATTAATTTAAATCAAAATTCAACATCTCGTACTATCTTTTCGATTTTTTAAATAATCAATCATCGAAATATAATTCAAATCTATATGACATCCCACATCAAAATTTATATCGCAATATCCGACTATCATAATCTTCTCTAGGCTTTGAACAATAGCAATTCTAATAAAATCTTATTCCTATTCTCAACTTAAGAACTTTGTACTCTTCAAATGTTTAAACTCAATTTACATCCTCAATATTTCAAATTAGTGACGCAACAATCAAAAATTAACTTTTAATTCAAATCATCAAATTATAAAATTTAAATCTAATTCACCAATTGTTCAAGTCTAAAATTCTTTATTTATCCTCAAGATTGAAATCGATGATTACACCTTCAATATTCAAAATTTAAATCATGTACTTAAAGTATAAATATTTGGTCCGACATATCAAGATTTCAAAATTCATTAAATACTCATCATCTAACTCCTTCTTCTAAAATTCTCCACATTTAAAATGACTTAATCTCTTAATCTAATCCTACTTGATCACAATCTAAAAGAATTTAACCTCAAATTAATAATGTAATTTCTATCCAACTTAGAATTTATCCATCTATCACATAAGGCTATACATCTAAGAAAACTATTCCTCAATCTATTTACTCATGTTATTCAATCCTCAAAACTTTAACACCCATTTATATCATATATGATATGCCCTTAATCAATTATAAAAGATAGTCACCAAATAATATGATTGGCCTATGGGGTATACCTAGTACTATCAATGTGTTAAATTTATACCAAGTACGAGATTTCATCTTTCCGAAATAAGGGAAGACAAAAAACAATGATAAAGAGTTCAAGGGAAAGGTACTAGAATAGAAGTATAGAGATCAAGGCGATTAGAGAATTCAAAAGAAAATTGTCAAGGCAGTTATGGATTGAAATCCTATTTGTAAATCCTTATTCGCATGCTCGTATCAGTATAGTTATGTACCTGATATGATATGCTCTAACATATCTAGAGGGCAAGTATATTTGTCTACTGGTCAACTATATGTCTCAATCCACGTAAAGTAGTATTGTGAAGGGTGAACCAAGAGCACTAAGGCTAGCTAGACCTTAATACACTGATTCTGAAATGTATTAGTGTAGCGCTCTAATAATACATATGTCATGAACAAGCTCGATAAAGAATAAGCTTGCAAAACTAGGCTATAATAGCAGCATAAGTCAAGGTAGTACAACAAATATAAGTACGCTAGATTATGATGAGAGAAATTAAAAATAATTCAAGTTCACAAAAAGAAATAAGACTCCACAATCTCTACAGTTTTTATACTAACTCCTTGTCTAAGTCATTAGTCGACCAAATAGGGGTATGAGCCTCTAAGTTCTACAGTCTGAATAACCACTGTCGTCTTATGCTAGCATACAGATAATGTCATTCAGTTACACTTCATCAATGGATCACAAGGACTATGTGATACTAGGTTGTGAGATATACTACCCAACTTATAACAATAAACTAATACTGTAATTGCCTTGAGGGGATTCTTCAGAATAACTCGGTCCTTGTAAATAAAGTATAAACTCTTATTGGGGTATATGAAGAAAAGATCTTGGTACCTATTAAAGTATCCTATTGTATTATATAGGTAGGGGTGCAAACGAGCCAAGCCGAGCCAAGCTTTCATAAGCTTGAGCTTGGCTTGATTAGAATTAACTGAGCTCGAGCTTGATAAAAAATTTATTTAAGAGCTTGAGCTTGGCTCGAGCTCGTTTATATTAAGTTTGAGCTTGGCTTCGTTTGAGCTCGAGCTTGGCTTGATAAGCAAGCTTGATTCAAGCTTGATAAACAAGCTTGATAAGCTCAAACTCAGGCTCGTTAAGCTTGGTTTTGAGCTTGTTCAGCTTTATTTCAAGCTCATTAAGCTTGATTTCTAGCTTAAAGAACTTGATTTCAAGCTAGTTAGGCTTGAATTCAAGTACCTATAATATTAAAACAAAATTTCATATGCAATAAGTAAGCAAGCCATTCGTTCCGTTTCAGGGTGTGCACAACGTGTCTCGTGAGACTCTAGGGACAAATGCATAGCTAGACACACATGTACATCTTAGGGGCAGTCCATCTATCCAAGCCAACATAATGAGCTAGCTATATGCAGGGCAGTCCCCGAGTATCTCAGGATCGACAGCTGTTGGACCAGCATACCAATGACTCTTTCATCTGATGCTAATGGCAGCTGTGACCCATGGTGGCTAATGACGTATGCAGTTCAGCTCTCCACCAAAAGCCATTGTCCGACCGATGTGAATGCATGGAAACACTATCAAATAAACTTTAGTATGCAGACGAGACGAACCATCAGAATAGTTATCGTTGTTGCGGGGCAATCCAACTTATTATTTGAACACATTCAGGCATGATATGGTTCTCTCGGAGCATAGACGATAGTGAACATGTTCATGCACTCTTAGACAAGCGTTTCAGGATTCTTCGTTAAGCAGACTTATCGTTTCAAAGACAAGCTAGGTGAGTTCATTCATTAACATACAAGGTAGGTTTTATCATTCTCTTATGAAAATATTGCAAGCAAAAAACTCAGATTATTATTAAGGCGTGCAAGAATCAGAGAACGAAGTTCTGCCCACTCACCTGATACATAATGCCGACGCGGAGCGGGGCATTATATCCCTCCTTAATTATTTTTTCATGAGAGTCCCTAAGGGGTATAATGGACATTACATAGTGACTTGAGGAAGGGGAAAGGGGGGCCGGCCTATTAAAGAGGGGGGAATTGATTTATCTCTCCTATTTTCATTTGAAACTAGATCTAGAATTTCTCTCAACCAAATTTTTTCATTCCCACTTCATTTCTCTACCAAATTTTATCCCAATTTTTTTCCAAATTACCATTGGAGACTAGTGGAGCAAGGATCTAGAAGGAGGAAGCAAGGACCTACAAAGAGGAGCAAGGATCTACAAGTTGGAGGCCAATTTCATCATATTTAGATGTTGTATTGGGAATCCATCTCCCAATAGGTATAATTTAGTTTTCCTCCTTAAATTAGGTTCTAAATCTTAGATTTAACCATAAGAAATCAACCCATATGCATAGGCTACCCATAGGATTTGGTTTTGTGTTCATAGGAGCCTATTGAGAAAGTTATGGTACTTTTTGTGTCAATTTTGGGAGAATTCCGACATTGACATTTGTTGTGTGTGTCAATTGGTCCTATAGATCAATTTGGCATGTGTTTATGTATTTGGGGCTAGTACCGTGTCCACAATTGGGTACGTGTAGGTCGTATCCCAATAATTTAGTGATACGTGTTGATTTGGGGGTTTTTTCTCCGACACGGGACTTTGAGCATGTCACATTTTGACACGGACATGTAGATTTGTGTTTGACTCTTCGTATTATTCATAAATAATATTTTAGACTTGCTCGTGTCCTTCGGGGTATGTTTGGATGTGTGGTGGACTCGTATCGCATGCGTATCCTAGATTTAGTGGGATATGGGGTGATATGTTCCATGTGTTGTGCAATTTAATGGTAGATCTATTTCTCTTGTGTTCTTATTCATAGTGAGGTATAATTTTATATATATATATATATATATATATATATATATATATATATATATATATATATATATATATATATATATATATATATATATATATATATATATATATTGTTGTGTGTATATATTTATTTAATATTGTGTCTTAGATCTATGTAGCTATTCTTCTACATGTAAGTATATTTATATATCATAGTATGTATAGATATGTATATATTAAATAGATATTTATATTTATATAATGTATGTTATATATTGTGTATGATTATATATACGTATACGTATCTGTGTTGTTATACATAAATTACTATATATGTGTATGTATATTACTATGTAGTTATTATGTACATATATATGTATGTGAGGAGTGTGTGTGTATGTATATTTATTCGTTGTAATTATATGCATATATTTAGTATATATATTATTATTTGTTTTATATATATATATATATATATATATATATATATATATATATATATATATATATATATATATATATATATATGTCATGTTATATATATAATTAAGAACAGGATTTTTAGTTACAAGAGAATTAGTGACAGCAACAGTAGCACACAGCAGCAGTAACAAGAGAAATAGCGACAGCAGCAGCGTCACAAACAGCAACAGTAGCACACACAGCAGTAGCGCACAGCAGAAGTAGCAAGAGAAATAGCGACAGCAGCAGCATCACAAACAGCAGCAGAAGCCATAGCATACAGCAGCAGCAGTAACGACAGCAGTTAGCGATGGCAGCAGAGAACCGTCGCAGAAACAGCAGAGTATCAGCGGTATTAGTGTCTTCAGCGACGGTCAGAAGCGGTTATTAGCGACAGTTTGACAGTTTTATTAATATTAGATATTTATATATATATAAATATATATATGTATATATATATATATGGTAATTAATATATATGTAAATATGTTTATAATTGCTATTAATATTTAATATACTATATGCATAATAATTAGTGTAGAATATATTATAAATATGGGTAGTTAGCATAAGTAAGGTATTGGGTATTACCTTTCGATACCAAGGTAAGTACCAAGGTAATTGGGGATACCCAAGGTATTGGATGTGGGTATCAAATTTATGGTTTAGTATTGAGATACCAAGTTGGTTCAAAACCAAGATATCTATTTAATATTTGTAATTAGGATTTTATATAATTAATAATTGTTTGATATTTTTATGTGGTAATTTACCTATTGATTTACGTATCCAGAGATACGGTATCCTAGTATCCTAAGATATAGTTTTTATGACCTAGACTTTAGTATTTGAACCCAATATCTTTGTATTAGACTTATGCATCCTAAAAATAGGTAGTTGACTATAGTTGACCATAGTTGACTTAGAGTTGACCGAGTTTGACTTTTGCCTTAGAATTAACTTGTTGACCTAGAAGTTGACTAGTTTAACTTCTTTTCTTTCCAGAATCTTGTATTAATGTTGTATTCCATATCTAGGTCTTCAAGGCACCATATCAGACATATGTAAGACTGTTTATTGGACTTTAGGCGAGTACATTATCTGATAGTTTCTCATTATGATATCCTCTATGTTCATTGTATCTAGTGTAGATATCTAAGTTCTCTTGACACTATGGTTACACGGATTGGTATATCCAGATCTTGTCATGAGATGTTATTCCTTGGTAATTGGTGTATCTTGTGCAAGTATTGTATCATTGATTATCTTATATATGTACAGACACTGATTCTCGAAAAGAGTCACTATTTTCTTGGGGAATCTTGTGCCATAGTGTACCGTGGTTGGATCTATTATACCAGTCGAGAGTGGAAAGTACTTTAGTGTAGATATGTGATCATACCCTTATTGTATCAAGTATTGTTCATTGAATAGTATTAATCATAAACCGCACGTATGATTAGCCAGGCCATATATATTGTATCATGTTCCCAAGCTGATCACATGTTAAAGCTAGTACTCACACACTTAGTCATTAGTATTCTTATTCATTGATATATTGTTCATTATTGTATTCATTCCAGTATTTTCTTATTGTATATCTCTCATATCTATTGTGCATCTTGTATATTCACATCTATTTATGTTATATAGTTTTTATCATTGATTAGAACTGCTATTAGAGATGTACTCTGCTCCTTTTCTGACTGGATATATTTTTTCCAGATGACACTGAGGAGTGGTACCCTACACATTATGGACCCTAGGATATTGTGGGTTTAGAGTCAGAGACCCTGGCTCAGGAGGGACTTATCCTGACTGCGACAGATGACCCGGGTTTAGTACCTTCTTAGTATTTCTTATACTGGATTTATCTCCAACTTATTTGTTAGCATTCTTTCAGACTCATTGATGTATTATTTTAGACTCATTAGTTGTATGTGACTAATTATATTCTTTTATCTGATTCGTGCTCATTTCTATCTTAGTTCTGTGATTGAGTATATTGTTATTGTTTGTCGCTCATTATATTGTTAGATAGATTACTCAGACAGCGTTCTACCGTCGATTCTGTGGTGTAGGCTGGGCATTGTTTCCGACTTGCATTCTTACATCGGGTGCGGGTCTTGACACAGATCCTCATTGTCTGAATCATCGTCAATTTTTTATCTTCAGAAGCATCGTCAGAGGATCTTTTATGATGTACCTTGAGTGTGATGGCCTTTTCTTTTGGAGTTGCCTCTTCTTCGAGGTCATTGAGGTCCAGCTCATGTATCATCAGCTTTCCCATGAGTGTTTCCAGCGTCATTGTAGTAAGGTCATTTTCTTCAACGATCGCCATTGCTTTTGGGTTCCAGTTCTTTGGAAGCCCTCTAAGCACCTTGCATATCTTTTCATGGTTGTTGTACTCCTTGTCGAGAGAGGATAGAGGATTAACGATGTCAAAAAATCTTGTGAACATCTGAGTGATGGTCTCATTTGACTTTATTTTGAATGTCTCATATTCTTGTGTTAGTCTGCTTATCTTAGACTCCTTCACTTGTAGTTCCTTCATGAGTCACCTTGAGAAGTTTCTAGATCTCATACGAAGTGGTACATGTAGATACTCTGTTGAACTCTGTACTATCTAAGGCACAAAATAAAGCATTAACAGCTCTTGTATCAAGACTGGATTATTTCTTTTCTACATCAATATACTTATCTTTAGGCTTATTTATGAGATTACCATCTACAATAATCTTAGCAGACTTTTTGTAGCCATCCTCAACTATTGACCAAAGTTTAAAGTCTAGTGATCTAAGATAGAAAACTATACATGTTTTCCAGTAAGTATAGTTTGTTCCATCAAATAGAGGTGGCCTATTTGTGGACTGGCCTTCACCATTGTTGGTATGGATAGATCGAATAGTTTTCATGAGTCTCTTATGATATTAAGCCTATATCAAGAGAACTATCTCTGATACCAATTAAAGGAGCAATTGGGATCAAAAACTAAATAAGAGACTACCTGCTCTGATACCAATTGAAGGACCGTGTATGGCAACTCTAGAGGGGGTGAATAGAGTACAGCGGAATAATCTACCCAATTAAAAATTAAGCAGAGTGAAGGCAGCTACCAACTAACAGTATATATACAAGACAGTAATGTAAAGCAGTAAGAGTAAGAGAGAGCAAATACAAACACCGTAATGTATACTGGTTTTCCTCTGAGAGGACTAGTCCAGTCCCGAGAACTCTTGCTCAGATTTTTATCCACTATAAGTGAATTCACAAGCTTTGATCTGAAGGCTTACTGACTTCTTACAACCATGAGATTTGATCCGAAGTTGGCTTACTGACTTCTTACAATCACCAGATTTGATCCAAAGTCTCGCAACTTCGTACACCACGAGTTTTGATCCGAAGGCTCATAACTTCACACAGAACAGGGACTTGATAAACCAACCTCTTTACAACTCTTGTAGACTTCTAGACCGAGACCGCACTTGGCACTTAGAAGGCTAGACAGTTGATTTTAGAGATAAGAAAGTTTATGCTCTGAGGGTTTACTTACTCACTATAGGATAGAAAGATAGAGAATGATTGAGTGAGTAGGAATGTAGAATTCTAATCCTATTTATAGGGTGTAGACAAACAAAATTCGACCAGAATTCGGATGGAGTTTAATTCAAATTTCCAACCGTTGGGCTAAGAAATCATGAGCTAATTGAACTGGTTGATTTCATACCAAAAGTGTAACCGAGTTCAATCCGAGTTCGGCCCGAGTTCGATCGCTTAGTATGGTAGACTTTGTAAATGAATGTGGCCTAATTTGGTGGATATGTTCTTTAGTTTATTTGAGTGGACTAGGTATCTGGGTATAGGTACTTGGGATTTGCCAGTGCAACTCAGCGTACATCAGTCTTAGACTCAAATAAAATATCAAATTATATATGAAAACTAAGAGCACTGATGACGCCAAACTTCTAAAACATCTGCTGACTTGAAGACGCTTTTTTTCCTTGATGGCAATTGTCCAAAGATAACTAGATCTAGGAATCTGACTACATTTCAGGGGCTTTACCCCCCGAACATCAATGAGGGACGCTGTCCCCTCGACTTTCGTCTACTGACCAGGCAGCGGAACCCCCGGGTACGAAGCTCTAGATATGTCGTAGACGGTTGGACTAAATCTTCTGGTATAACGTCGTCTTTGGCTCATCGTCATATTGCATATGTCTATTACTGATTTTGCTTATTGCTTTCTGCAAATACATGTTAGATGAACAAGAAAATATACAGAAGCAAATATTATATTTTGGACAATGTTGAGTTTAAGTAGAAGATACTATAGTGATTGATCGATTACGATAATACTAAACTTAATCGATTAGCCATATTAAAAAACTCAACATAAACAGTGTGCCAACAAAGCGTGCTAACTTTAATCTAATTCCTGGGATATCATGTATACTCCTCCAAAAGTATGACGTGAACCTCGAATCTCTGTTAGAAACTATGCTGACTGGTACTCCATGTCGGCGTACAATCTTCTTCATGTATATCTTTGCCAAAACTTATGTAGATTGTCCAACACTAAAGGGTAAGAAGTGTGCTGCCTTTGTCAATCTATCCATAATCACCCAAACTGAATCTCGACCAGCTGGACTCCTCGAAAAACCTGTAAAGAAATATCAAACTTTTTGAGTGCAAGCCCACTCGGTACAATTACATAACCGAAACGGTTAACTGAACCGGCATGGGCCACCACTAAAATTATGTCATGTCCCAAAATGCGTAGGACCAGGTATACGAACATATGCCAGCTGTACGAACAAGTGTAGGAACCCAATTTAATGGACCTAACCAGTCGTCGTACAATATAAAATATAACTAAATCATAACAACATAGGCAGGTATAATCTAGTCTCATCCACAACAATCACAGAATACGTGTCACAACCCGCACTAGAAAAATCAGGCATGAGTCGTGGGTACGTCCAGCCTACGCCACAGAATCGACGGTAGAACGCTGTCTAGGTCCGTTCTAGGTCACAATATCTATATCTCACAATGATCAGTCAATATAACCTCTCCAAAAGGAGGGCAACCACGCAATATATATAACTCAATCACAATAACTAGGGGAAGAGTAAAAGCATGATAAGATATCACAAAGAAACAAAAATCAAAGATCAAGAACAATATCCAAATATATAGTCCAAGACTAAAGTCTACAACATCACAGAGAAGCAACAAAATAATAAATACAGTCATCCAAAATATCAACTGGGAACAACCCAGGGAAACCCACCTAGCTGAACTAAGGTGCTAACGGCGTCTCCTCGACGGGCTCCTCCTCAATCTCTGGGTCACCAACACTCCTCGACGCCCGGCCCGTAGAATGTCGGGCAAAAATTTTTAGGATCCTCTGGAAAAAATATGTCCAGTCAGGACTGGATCGAAGTACATAACTCTGAAAGCAACTCCAAATATATGGTAAGGTGTATGACTAGCAATAGAAAAGTATACATGATGCACAGGAAAATAAATACATGGTGGAGCAGATAAAGTAGCTGCAATATAAAATTGGAGAACAATACAAGTAGTAGAGAAGTAACTGCATGTGAGAAAATAGGAATACTAGCTAAGTGCCTTGAGCACAAGTTCGTTATGTGATCAGCTTAGGTTACACATGAATAAACTATGATAACTCCGTTATGCGTGAGTTGCATAACCGACATACACATGAATACTGTTTGGCTTTGATCACATTACCAACTCCTACTCCCCTCCACCACTAATACTCTTGGATCCAACCACGACATGCTACGTACATGATAAATAACTTGCGCACATGAAGGCGAGAGTATACGAAGCACATGATAGCATATGAGAATCAATACCCGAAGCACATGATGAAATACACGTGATAGAGTACCCGCTGAACACGGTAAGGGGGATAACATCTCATGACGGGATCCACTAGTACCAGCTCGTGTAACAATGTGTCAGAATCAAATATTACAGTTCTAGAACAGGTAATAAAAATACTATCATGAAATGGAAACGATCAGAGGTAGGTACTTGCTTGATGTCCTGAGCAACTGGTGAGGATCGAGATCCGGACTGGCGTCGCAAGAACCTATTGCGAAAAGCAAGGTTAAATGGGGTTCTAAAGAGTTAAACGGATATAAAATAACTAAAAATAAGGTTCTAGGGTTATTCTAGGTCGAACGGGTCAAACCGGTGAAATTTAGGTCAAAAAGTCAACATGGGATCCAAAAAGTCAATTCTAGGTCAAAACTAGGTCAAACGTTGACTTTTGCGGTCAACGGGGGCAATTATGGTCAACTCTAGGTCAAACTAGGGTGCCCCTAAAATTCTAGGGTTTGAGGTTTAGACAATGGATTCAACTCATGACCAAACCAACCCAAAAATTAAACCATAAGTCTAATTAAACCAAAGAATGGGTCTAGTGTTCATGACATGCAACCTAATTACCATACAAGCAACAATTGATATAAGCAGAAAAACTAATATATTCCAAAAATGTATATCGAGAACGGAGAGTGACATCTTTACCCACCTTAAAGTAAATTTGTCCTCGGAATTCAACCCCAAGGCTAGCTAGAGAAATCAGAACAAGCACTACGCTAACTACAAGCTCATATCTACACATGCAATCAAATTCAAGCATAAATAAAGAAAAGCAGTGTCACATAACATGGGTAAACGAATTACAAGATTCAAAATACGAAGGCATAAGAATTAATATATCTTCCGAGTCAAATATGTATGGATACCGAGACCGGATATCATCTACGCGCTTCCACGTTGCCTCTCCCAAAGGGTGGTGACCCCAAGCAACCCAGACAAGATGGATAGTCTGATTCTTGAACACCTTCTCCCTTCGGTCCAAAATGGATACGGGTTACTCCTCGTAGGACAAGTCGGTACCAACGACTAGCTCAGAATGGTCGAGGATATGACTCAAATTTGGAACATACCTACGCAATTGAGACACATAAAATACATCGTGCACCTCACATAGCGAAGGCGGAAGGGCAAGACGGTAAACAACATCGCCCACCTGCTCGAGGATATCGAACGGACCGACGTATCATGGACTAAGCTTCATGCAAATCCCGAATCTAATGACTCCACGGGTTGACAAAATCTACAAGAACACGTGGTCGCCGACACAAAAATCTAAAGGCCTACGATGTTGATCTACCCAATATCGATGTCTATCTTGCGCAATCTGGAGTCGCTCTCTGATTTGTTTGACAAATTATACTACCCACGTGATTATCTCTGGACCTAATATTTTTCGCTCACCTTGTCACTACTATATTTTCTAGGAAAGGGTATTTTGGTTATTTCATAATTAATTAATTTTTGTACATATTGAATATTTATTTATTGTATTATTTATTTATTGTTAGATATTAGTTTATTATTTTGGACTTGTGGTAATGGACCTAACTAGTTTAGATTAGATTCATGGACCAACATTTATTTCTAGTTAGAAGTGAACCCAATAAGAAGCCCATCATTAGGAGGAGGATTAATTAAGTTAAACCAATTAGACTAGAACCTTCCCTCCTTAATTATTTTCTTCATGAGAGGCCCCAAGGGATATTTTAGACTTTACATAGTAGCTTGGGGAGGGAAAATAGTGGCCGACTATATTTAATAATGGAAGAAAAATTCTCTCTCTTTATTTTTTATTTTAAATCTAGATCTAGAATTTTTTTCTTCCAAATTTCTTCATTCCCACATCAAATTTTACCCAAATTTCTTTCCAATTCTTTTCCAAATTATCATTGGAGGCTATTAAAGCAAGGATCTACAAGGAGAAAGTAAGGATCTACAAGGAGAAGCAAGGATCTACAACTTGGAAGCTCTTTTCACTCAATTTGGAGGCTTTATTGGGAATCCATCTCCCAATAGGTACAATTCAGTTTTTTCCTCTAATTAGACTCTAAATATGTGTTTTAATCATTAGAAACTATCCCATATGCTAAGGCTACCCATAAGAATTTGAATTAGGTTCATAGGAGGCCTATAGAGAAAGTTATGTGGTATTTTGTGTCAATTTTGGGGGAATTCCGAGTTTGACACAATTTGTTTTTGTCAATAGGTCAATTAGACCAAATTGATATGTGTTTGATTGTGTGTGGCTAGTGTCGTGTCCATAATTGGATATGTATAGGCCGTATCCCGATAATTTGGAGATACAGGTTGATTTGGAAGTTTTTCTCTGACATGGGGGTTTCAACATGTCATATTTTGACACGGACACGTGGATGAATAGTTAGCTCTTCATAATGTTCATAGTTATTATTTTAGACTTGTTCGTATCCGTTGGGATACAATTGGTTGTGTGGTGGAGCTGTATCGCAAGCGTATCATAGATCTAGTGTGATACGGTGCGATGCACTTCACGTATTTGTTCTTTGTAATTTAATTCAATTATAGATATTATAAATATTGTAATTATAATTATTATGTGAGATATATGTATATGTATATTTATATGTTTAATCTAGAATTTATGTTGATGTGTTGGTGATTATGGGAGAGTAGAAGTTCATGTGCTTCTCTAATATATATATATGTATGTGGTTTATATATATATTTATATATGGTGTATAGATGTATATATGAATATGTGAGATATATAAACCACATACATATATATACATGTATGTGGTTTATATATATATTTATATATGGTGTATAGATGTATATATGAATATGTGAGATGTGTATTTATGTGTGTGAGCTTGAGAGGAGAAGAAACAATAAAAACAGTGAGAAAACAGTGAAGAAAAACAATGATAAGCAGTGGGAGAAAAGCTTAGAGAAGCAACAGCAAAAGCAGCTGAAAAGCAGCAGGAAGCAAAAGCCAAGAAGCAGCAACAGAAGCAGCCGCAGAAAGCAGAAGCGGTAAGCAGCAGAAGCGACGGCAGTAAGCAGTGACAGCAACAGTCAATAAGCAGCGGCTTATTGAAAAACGGGTAAGCTGTAAGCTATTATAAGCTAGTAAGTTAATAAGCTAGTATATATATATATATATATATATATATATATATATAAAAATAGATTAATTAGTTTATATTAATAAGCTATTAGTTTATATATATTGTAAATAAGTTGGTATATAATATATATATACATAAGTACTAGTTAATATTAGTTAGCATTATTTCTAGATTACCTTGGGGTGCACCAAGGTAATGACAGTGAGATATCTCGGGTACGGGTATTAAATATCAAGGAGATGGTAGTATATAGTTTAGAATATTATTGTTATAAGTTTTAAATACATATTATTGTATAGTGAGGAGTATGGGTAGTAATTATAAATTAGGTTAGGTATTGAATTACCTTGTGATACCAAGGTAATGTCAAGGTGTTGGGTTTTACTCAAGGTATTGAGTGTGCACATCAAGATGGAGTGTAGGTGGTGGAATACCGCTTTTGGTTCAAAGCTAAGGTATCCACTTAGCATTAGTTTAGTTAGGAGTATTATATATTGTTGTTTGTATACATATATTATAATATTTTTATATATAATAAATTGTGTATCTTATGATACGGTATCTTGTTGGTTTCCTAGTATCCTACTATAGCTAGTATGGCCTAGTTACATAGTGTATGGACCCAATATCCTAGAGATGGACTCATACAACCTAAAAATAGCTAGTTTGACAAAGTTTGACCAATTTGACCTAGAGTTATCCTAGTTTGACTGTTTTGACTTAGAAATGGCTTTATGACCTAAAAGTTGACTAGTTTAACTTATTTTTATTCCAAAACATTATATTGATGTAATATTATATATTTAGGTCTTCGAGGCACCATACCAGACATCTTTGATATTGTTCATCGGATTTCAGGCGAGTACATTCTCTAATAGTTTCTCATTTATAATATCCTCTGTGTCTCTTGTATTTATTGTAGATATCCTTGATTTCTTGACACGATGATTATATGAATTGGTATATCCAGATCTTGTCATGAGATATTATTCCTTGGTATTTATGGTGTATCTTGTGCAAGCCTTGTTTCTTGTTCTTCTTGTACATGTACAGACATTGATTCTTGGGGAGACTTGCTACCTACCCAGAGAATCATGTGTCATAACGTACCCTGGTTGGATCTACTATACCAGTCGAGGGCGGGGAGTATGTAGTATAGATATGTGATCATACCCTCCTTGTGCATGTCTTGTTCCTTGTGAGTGTTGATCATACACCGCACGTACGATTAACCAGGCCATTATCCTTGTGCAAGTTTCCAAGCCGATCATATGTTAAAGCTGGTACTCACTCACTTAGTAGTAGTATTTCTTGTTCATTCCTATGATGCTCATTCTTGTATTTATTTTTAGTATTTCTTTATTGCATATCACTTATACCATTATATTGCATCTTGTATATTCACTTTATTTACTGTTACATAGTTTATATCATTTATTAGAACTATTGTTAGAGATGTACTTTGCTCCTTTTCTGACTTGATATATTTTTTCCAGATGAGACTGAGGAGTGGTACCCCACTCACAATGGGCCTTAGGATGTTGTTGGCTTAGAGCCAGAGACAGATGACCCAGGACTTGTAGCATAGTAGTTAGATCTTTTGTACTGGATTTATCTCTAGCATTGTTATTAGTATTTCCTTGATATGACTCATTGGATATTATTGGTTTTGTGAGCTGTATTATGACTCTTCAATTCTTTTATCATAATCGTGCTTTATTCCATCTTATAGATCAGTGATTGAGAATATTTATTTTACATTGGTGGAATTATTATATCTTGATTGCTAGATAGATAGTTTACCCAAACAACGTTATACCGCCGATGCTGTAGCGTAGGCTGGGCATTGTTCACTACTCGTGCCCCTACATTGGGTGTAGGTCGTGACACACCTATATTATCCTATGCCAATGGTGACCTGCACTTTCTCTCATATAATACTTCGAATGGTGCCATCTGAATACTTGCTTGATAACTATTGTTGTATGAGAACTCAACGAGATAAAGGTGATCTTCGCATGACCCTCCAAAATCTAAAGTACATGCTCAAAGCATATCTTCCAAGCTCTGGATGGTTTTCTCTGATTGCCCGTCAGTTTGAGGATGGTAGGCAGTACTGAATCTCAACTTGGTGCCCAAACTCTGGTGCAAGCTCTTCCAAAATTTTGAAATAAACCAAGTGTCTCGATCTGATATAATACTCACTGGGATGCCGTGTTGTCTTACTATCTGTCGCATGTACATCTCTACTAACTGCTCTATGGATTGTCCTACTCGGAAAGGAAGAAAGTGAGCTACTTTTGTGAGAAGATATACTATTACCCAAATTGCATCATGACTAGTTGGGGATCTAGGTAAACCGGTCACAAAGACTATCGTGATTTGTTCCTACTTCCACTACGGAATAGGAAGTGGATGTAATAATCTGCCGGTCTCTGCTGGTCGGCCTTCACTTGGTACCTCCTGTATCAAACACCAGGAAACGAATCGTGCTATCTCCCTCTTCATTCCGTTCTACCAGAAATGTTGCTTGATGTCTTGATACATCTTGGTACCTCCTGTATGAATTGAATACTAGGAATTATGCGCCTCGGTCATTACTTCTTGCTGGATATCTCTACTTGGTATACAGAGACGATTTCCAAACCTAAGAGTACCATCTTCATGAATTGTCAACTCTTTCCTGAGACCAGACTCACATTTCGTCCAAAATTTCTGAACTTTCGGATCCTCTGCCAGAGCCGCCTTAATCTTCTCTATAACGGTAGATTGTACCTGTAAACTAGCCAATACTCCTACGTCTTACAGAAGTACTATCTCGATCCTCATTTCTCGAATATCTTCTAAGATATACCTCTACGATGTCAATATAAATGTACTACCTCTCCTGCTAAGAGCATATGCTACCATATTTGCTTTGCCTGGATGGTACTGGAGTTCCACATCATAGTCCTTTATCAATTCTAGCCACATTCTCTGCCTTATGTTCAAGTCCTTCTGAGTGAATACATACTTTAAGCTCATGTGATCCATAAATATCTTCATCCGATCACCATACAAGTAGTGCCTCCACAGCTTAAGTGCAAATACTACCGCCACCAACTCCAAATCGTGAGTCAAATAATTCTTCTCATGATCTAGAAGTTTCCGTGATGCATAAGCTATCACCCTTCCATGTTGCATCAATATACACCCAAGTCCTTTGCCTGACGTGTCGCAATATACTGTAAACCCTCCAGAACTTACTGGAAGCATGAGAATCGGAGCTGAAATTAATCTTTTTTAATTCTTTAAATGATGTCTAGCACTCTTCTGACCAGTCGAACTTAGCCTCCTTGCGCGTTAATCGAGTCAGCGGTGCTGAAATCCTTGCAAAGTCTGCCATGAACCTTCTGTAATATCCTGCCAATCCCAGGAAACTACGCACTTCAGCTACTGTCTAAGGAAGTGGCCAACTCTCTACGACCTCGACCTTTTTGGATCTACTGCAACTCCTACTCCAGAGATGATGTGACCCAAGAATGACACATGATCCAACCAAAACTCACACTTGCTGAGCTTTGCGTATAACTGGTATTCTCTCAAAATCTGCAAGACCTTTCGAAGATGCTCTTTGTGCTCCTCTTCGCTACTGGAATAGACTAGAATATCGTCTATAAAAACCACCACGAACTAATCTAGATATGGCATGAAAATATGGTTCATCAAATCCATAAATATCACTGGAGCATTAGTCAGTCTGAATGGCATAGCTAAGAATTCATAATGCCCATATCATGACCTAAATGCTATCTTGGGTATGTCTTGCTCCCGAACTCTTACTTGATGATACCCTGATTGAAGATCGATCTTAGATAAAACCTTGGCTTTACTCAGCGGATCAAACAAATCATCGATCCTTGGTAATGGATAATTATCATACTTATTCTTTATTGTTACTACGTTCAACTGTCTGTAGTCGATACATAACTGTGACGACCCATCCTTCTTCTTCACTAGAACCACTAGTGCTCCCTAAGGTGATCCACTAGCTTGAATAAACTTCTTTGACTTCAGTTCTTCTACATATTGGTACAGCTTGTCTAGCTCTGATGGTGCCATTTGGTGTACTTTATAAGATATTGGTCCGGCTCCATGAATCAACTCTATGCAAAACTCCACATCTCTTACTGGGGGTAACCTTGGAAGTTCCTCTGGGAAGACGTCTAAGAACTCCTTAACTATCTCGGGTAGTTGTTCTTCTGCTATCACTGTTGCTGCGATCCTCTCTTCATGTTGATCTCCTACAGATCTCTCAAAGGCAAAACCTTTCGTGCCTGGGATACTAAATAGTACCCCACCCTTATGGTACTCTATCGTAGCATAACTGTCTCTCAGCCAGTCCATGCCTAAGATAACATTAAAGTTACCTATAAGGAACTCAATCAATCGTGCTAGTAGTAAACGCTCGCACACTATGACCAGACACACTATACATACTCTACTAACTCCTACGAGCCCATTACCAGTGAGTATATTCAACCTCTCTGGCAATCCTCGAACTCCAATCCAATACGTGTGGCGAATTATATAGATACAAACGAATGAGATGCTCCTGAATCAAATAATGCTACTACAGGATAAGATGCGACAGAGATTTTACCTGCCACCACGTCGCCAGATGCCAAAGCCTCCTCCAGAGATAAAGTAAAAACTTGTCCTTGGCCCTGCTACGCTCCTCGTTATTGCCTTCCTTGGACACGTTGTTGTTGTGGCCTTTGCTGGCCCTGCTGCTGATTATGTTATTGTTGGTACATCTAAGCTTACGTTGGTAGAGAACGCTGAGCTAATGGCCTCACTGCTATTGCTGGCCCTCTCTGTTGGACTACCCCTGGCGCTGGCAGTGATGGTAACTGTTGGACTGGCCCTCCTGGCCTCTACATCATCGAGCAATTGGTAATCCGATGATCTGGACTGCCACAACTCATATATAACTCATTGGCTGCCCTACACACATCTCTAGTGTAGCCTCCCTTGTCATAGTAAGTGCAACTCACCGGTGCTCCCTGGAGCTGTTACTGTTGTTGTTGTCTCGGCTGCTACCTAGCCGGTACTATCACCGTCGAAACTGCCGCCCTCCTTGGCGCTGAATTATAGATACGAACGCCAGGTGATGGTTCTGACATCCGAGGTACTCCTCCACCTCCTCCTCTGCTCTGAGCATGAGACCTCTTCTGGACTCCAGTCCTTGCTGATAACCTCTGTATGGTAAGTTTGTGCTTCCGAGATGCTATCAGTACTTCTTCATAAGTCTGGTAGTCGTGCCCCTATACCAGTTATAGAATCTCCAAATGAAGTCCTTGCTGGAACCTCATTGCTCTATCCGACTCCGTAGCCACCATAGTCGAAGCGAACCTACTCAGCCTGCAAAACTTGGCTGTATATCCATCCACAGTCCTACATGCCTGCTTGAGACCGATAAATCTTTGTTGGAGCTCATAATGTGCTACGACTTCAAAATATTTTAGCCTTAAATCGAGCCCTGAAACTGTCCCAAGAGATAGGACACCTCAATCCAACCTCTACTGACGCCCACCAGTCACGAGCAAGGTCCTGAAGTTGTAATCGGACCTGGTCAACTTGTTCATCCGTCGGAACCCTCGTTGCTACCAGAATAACCTCAATATCTTGCAACCATGCATCTATTGTGATGGTGTCCTCCGTGCCATCGAAGTAACTTAGGTTAAGTCGGTAAAATCTAACCGACGCCCCCGAATCAGTCCTTCCACCTCTTTCTAGAGCCGTCTATAAACCTTGACTCAACAAGACATTCTTCTCTTGTTGTTGAAACCGTTGAAGTTGTTGTACCGCCATCTGGTGTTGCTGTGTAGCCATCATTCCCAGGAGGATCTCCAGTAATGCTGGGGTGTCAAGTACCGCTGGTACTGTTAGTACCACTAGGGGTACAGGGATCTTAAGGGCTGGTTGCTTAACATGTCCAACTTCTGGTTCCACTGTGCCAGCTTGTTTAACTACTGGCTCTATTCAAATTTGACTTTGAACAGGTGCTACCTCCCATTGTTGCCCAGGAAAATCCTTTCCTACCATACCTGATGCTCCAGCAACTGAAGAAGCCCTAAAGAAAAGGATAAGAAACATCAAGAACATGATGGGAAGGATCAAGGAAATAACTGATTCAATGGTCAAGCAAGGCTTCGAAAAGAATAAATTCAAGATTTCAAAGGCATATGTTTGATTGAGACTCCTATGACCATAACACCCCACAAGTCTGAAAATACAGACCTGTATGGGCCACCACTAAAACCTTGTCACGTCCTAGTACTGGAATACGAAGATGTACATGGCCAGCTCCCTCGTACATGGTATAGAACGTTTTACGACGATCACGACGGTAACTAGACATGGGGGTGCATAATACAAGCAAGTCCCTTAGGTTCACAAAGCACATCTATTGTCTCAATCAGTCAAGTAAGAACAGTAAACATAGAACAAAAATGACAAGGAAGTAAGGCATCCCAAACGCCCTTCCACAATATTCTGGAAACCAGCTGTGCAAAAACAATGAAGCTGGCAGAGTATCTAAAGTATATGACCCTGATCAGCTGCAGTCTGATTAATTACAATCATGTAAGAAACTAAATGTCCAAATTTATGGCTAACAAGTGTCGGTGGCTAAACGCCCAAAATGAGTAAAATGTGTAATAACGAGCAGGGAAGAAGAAACATACTCGTTCCCTTCAACAACCATCCGTCTGGTGTGCGCCATTGTTCAGGGGGAAGTACGCTTTATCCTCGGGTGCTGGCTCTAAACCTGGTCATGCAAAACCAGTGGAGTTAGACCCCAAATAGCAAGTACCACAAATGAGTTACGAATAAAGAAACAAAACCAGGTTATAATATATATATATATGTGTGTGTGTGTGTGTGTGTGTGTGTGTGTGTGTGTGTGTGTGTAGTTCTGTCTCGTAGTTTTTATTCATAGCCTACCATGATACAACAATCTAACCCTACAACCAAACAAGGATAAGGGTTAGGCTATCGCACTATGATAGCCCACGTCCCTAAACTATTTAACAGAAGGTACAATCACAATCAAGCTCAGTTATAAATTGGCCAATCACTTATACGGCTTACTAGGTGGAGTCTGGGTTATCCCAGAGGTATTATGCATATAATGGGAATCCTCAGATCGAACCATGTTCTAGTAGGGGCTAGCCGAGCTAATAATTACTATATAGCACATGGTAGTATGTGTAGTGCCTCAAATCCCGATCCGACCGGGACGAGCACTACGTAATTGGGCTTGTGGCTAGTCCGTCTGAGTCGTAGCTTAGATCTCGGCATCTTTGCCACGGAAAAAATGCGATGATCCTTTCCAACTCATGGAAAGGACTCTATTGAAACGAGTCCAATAGTTTTCGTGTTTTGGTTTTCTTGATTGCCGTTTTGAGGTTCGGGATTTGTGTTGCTTTCGATTTGCTTGGTTTTCGCTGCTGGTTTTATCGTTTGGATTTTAAGGTTTTGGGGAGTTCGGCAAGGAAGGATAGGCAAGAATTCTAACTCGGTGCTCGTGCTGTTTCAGGTCCGCGTAACTGACGTTTGATCATCGCTAGGCGGGAATCGTGTTTCAGCTATCTTTCCCTTAACCAGTGAGTGGTTTGGTCCCTTCTTTCCTACTTCTTCATGCCAACATCTCTAAGTTTCAATCGTTCACTCGATGATGCCCGGTTGGACGCCTAGGAAATCCTTAGCCACAGGCAGGCCAGCCACTAAGAAAGGAACAATGGGTTTTGTAGACTAAATTATCATATGCTTGCTTGTATTATAAACTGAGGTTTTGAGAAAAGAAAGTTGGTTGTTGGTGGCGGCCTAGTGCCTCGGATAGAGTTTTGGGACTTATGGGATAACTGATTCGGAATGCCGCTTGAGAAATATAAACTGTTGCATGAGATATATATATATGTTGCTGCTTAACTTCTTCTGTTCAATTAGACGCATTGTATGTAATATGAATTATTTCATGCATTTGCATGGTCTGGGACAACTTGTGCACAGGGTTTGACTTTCCTCGAAACGGCTTTCCGGGGCACTGGAACCGTATCGATCCGGAGGGAATATTTGATTCGTGTTCGTCACGATGCTTAGCGGGACCTCCAGCAGGGCTTGCTACCCGGGCTGATAGGGCGCGTCGCTAAGCTTGAAATACGTCCCTAAGGTGTCGATCACACCAATGACCGCATAGTGTAGAAAGCATGCTAACTTATTGTCTTGTGCAGATGGTAAGTATACTTGTGTTTCCGTTTCAGGGAAGGCGTGCATCGATTGAGTAAGCAATCGGTGTACTGGTTGGATTCACTGCTTTATTCATTCCTATCAAAACATGCAACTGATATGAATTGATTTCACTTGCTTCCTTATAGAAGCTATCTTAATGCATGCTCGCCCCTATCAAGCTAGTGTCGATTTAGTCGAGTGGGATTCATCCCGCTCACCAGTACAAGTTAAGTACTGACCCACGTTGTGGGCAACTATTTCAGACACTCAGACGGTGCAACGCTAGAGCATAGCGAGGAGGCGTTAGGAGCGCTTCTGTTTTGAAGTATAGCTGGAGTCAGTTCATTTTGGAGGCAAAGACTTCAATCTATACAAGGGCGTAATGTGCAAACGACGTGGACTATCTGACGGAGCGCGCCCTGCATTTTGAGTTACCTTTTTGTAATGTAATTCAATAGCCGAGAAGGCGCATCAATGTAAACTCTATGTAAATTACTCTGAATATTCAATGAAAAAGCATGTTTCTTCCGCATTTGTGTTCAAATCTCTGTGAATGTGTTTATCAATTGTGTTTCAAAATGGGTTCCTAAAACTGCAAGTTCTTGCCTTGTGCGAGCGCAACTCCAGGCTCGCACGGCATCACGCCCCTAGCGAGGACGAATCGGATCCCGTAAAGGATCCAGCGAGGACGAACGACCCTTTCGGGATTTGGGGCGTGACATATTGGTATCAGAACACGGCTGTATTTCCTCGGGTTTTCAAAAAGAATATAAAGGAGTTTGATGCGCCTCTCTATTGAGTTGCGTTCGGCGTCCGCTGCATCAGATGAGTCGCCTATACAATGAGCCCGTAGATATAAAATCTATCAATTTTGAGATGTTAACAAGCTACTCTCTTTTGTAGCAAATGGCTAAGAAAAACACTGCCGCTGCAAGCAGTGCTCAGCCAATTCAAAGCGACCCAACAAGTTCAGGAGAATCCGGAGGAGCGGGTTCGAACGGGATGTCGGAACGGCTTTTGCACCTCATGGAGGCGCAACAGCAACAGGCCGTTACTCAGCAGGCAAATATTCAGACCCAATTTGCCGCTCAGCAGAAGCAGCTGGATGCGATGATGCAACTGATTGCATCATTGGCACCCAGCAACGGAGCAACAACAGTGACGCCGCCGGCCGTGGCGGTAGAAGATGAGTCCGAAGAGACGCAGCCTTCAGCTAGAAACACCTGCCAAGCAGCAGAGTTTACAAAGATGCATCCACCTACGTTCAATGGACGAGCGGAACCGGACGTGGTGCTGGGATGGATCGCTAAGCTGGAGGGACTCTTCAACCTGGTTGGCATCCGGGGGTCCAAGCGAGTTGCCTGTGCATCAGTTCAGCTGGAACTGCGTGCGCATGATTGGTGGGAGGCAACGAAGCAAGGGATTTACGATGCCAATCCCAACTGTAAAATTACTTGGGAAATGTTCAAATCAGCTTTCATTGAACAGTATATTCCCCGCGCCGTGCGTCAACAAAAAGAAGACGACTTCAGCAATCTAGTCCAAGGGAGTCTGTCTGTTGACGATTATGATTCGGTATTCGCTAAGCTGGCTAAGTTTGCTGGGCACTTCCTGCCTAACCAGCAGGCGTGGTGCTATCGCTTTCAAAAAGGTTTGAATGATGAGTTGCGTAGGGACGTCATCAATCAAAAGTGTCAAACCTATAGAGAATGCTACGAAGCTGCCCTGGGCAGCGAGCGGATCTTTGGGCGTCATCCCCCAAAGGCAGAAGTGCAAACCCCCCGTACCAACAACAACAAACGACCTCAGGAAACGGGAGGGTCTGGAGCACATAAGCGTCAGCACACGACGGATAATAGGGGTCAGACTCAGGCAGTGAGCTGTACCAGGTGCGGCAAAGCAGGGCATAAAGTAACCGATTGTCGGGTTACTGGATGTTTCAAATGTGGTCGTCTGGGCCATAAACAGTTTAACTGCCGGGAGGGTAAGCCGAATCAAAACAACGGGAATAATCAGAACCGAGGGCCTCCAGCAAGTGATGCAAATGCTGTGCCAGTTAATCCACAACGCCAAGGTGCTCAGGGCCGAGTCTATGCCTTGACTCGGGATGAGGCATCTGTCTCTGAAACAGTAGTAACAGGTACATTACTTTTCCGAGATTTGCCCGCTAGAGTCTTATTTGATTCAGGTGCTACGCATAGCTTCATATCTGCTGATTTTACTGTTGAGCATAAATTAGCTTCTACTCCCTTATCTATGAATCTTTGCGTAAGCACACCTTCGGGAGTCGATATGCCCGCCCATGCGATCTGTAGGGATGGATATATTTGCATCGGAGGAAGGAAGCTTTCCTTAGATGTCATCGTACTGGACATCAAGGATTACGATATTATTCTCGGGATGGATTGGTTGGGTGCTTGCCATGCAACAATCGAGTGCGCGGAGAAGCGAGTCATATTTCGTCTACCCGGCGAGGCAGACTTCTACTATTCGTGCAGCGCTGCACCGAAGACGGCAATGGTGATATCAGCAATTTCGGCAAGGCGTATGCTGCATTCGGGTTGTGAAGGGTACTTAGCTTCAGTTCGAGACACTCGGCAGGAAAGTGCAAATGCAGCTCAGGCTGATGTTATAGCAGATTTCCTCGACGTGTTCCCAGACGAGCTGCCTGGAATGCCTCCTGATCGTGAGATCGAATTCAGCATAGACACATTTCCGGATGCGCGACCAATATCGAAGGCACCTTATCGAATGGCTCCAGCAGAGTTAAAGGAACTTAAGGTTCAGTTGCAAGACCTGTTGGACCGAGGATACATACGTCCAAGCGTTTCTCCGTGGGGTGCTCCAGTACTGTTCGTGAAAAAGAAGGACGGATCCATGCGACTGTGTATTGACTACCGAGAATTGAATAAGGCGACCGTCCGAAATCAGTACCCTTTGCCAAGAATAGATGACTTGTTTGATCAGCTGCAAGGTGCAACTGTTTTCTCCAAAGTTGACCTCAGGTCAGGGTATCACCAGTTAAAGATCAAACCAGAAGACATTCAAAAATCTGCATTCAGAACTCGTTACGGACACTATGAGTTTCTCGTGATGTCGTTCGGCTTAACGAACGCCCCTGCAGCTTTCATGGATCTGATGAACCGCGTGTTTCGGCCGTACGTTGACAAGTTTGTCGTCGTATTCATCGACGACATTCTAATATATTCCAAGAACGAGGCGGAACACAAGGAACACCTGAAGATCGTGTTGCAAACATTACGAGAACATAAGTTGTTTGCTAAGCTCAGCAAGTGCGAGTTCTGGTTGAACAGCGTGGCGTTCCTTGGTCATGTCGTCTCGGCAGAAGGCGTCGCCGTAGACCCGAAGAAAATAGAGGCGGTGGTGGACTGGAAACAACCTACGTCAGCCAGCGAAATCAGAAGCTTTCTCGGCCTAGCAGGATACTACCGTAGATTCGTGAAAGACTTCTCTAAACTGGCCTCGCCTTTGACTCGCCTTACTCAGAAAGGGATTGTATTCAAATGGAGTGAAGAATGCGAAGCCAGCTTTAGTGAATTGAAGCGGCGTCTTGTTTCAGCTCCGATTTTAGCACTTCCAGACGGGGTAGAAGAATTTCAGATATACAGTGACGCTTCAGGACTCGGATTGGGATGTGTGCTCATGCAGCGGGACAAGGTAATATCGTACGCCTCCAGGCAACTGAAGCCGCACGAGAAAAACTACCCGACGCATGATTTAGAATTGACGGCGATTGTATTTGCATTAAAGTTGTGGAGGCATTATCTTTATGGTGTTGCTTGCAAAATCTTCACAGATCACAACAGCCTCAAGTATCTTTTCACCCAACGGGAATTGAACCTCCGGCAGCGGCGTTGGCTAGAACTTATTAAGGACTATGATCTAACGATCGCGTATACTCCGGGCAAGGGAAACATTGTTGCTGATGCTCTGAGTCGAAAGCACGTGGGCTTGTTATCTATAAACATCCGTTTACTTCGAGATCTAGAGGCGATGGGCATCGAATATCGAGTTCGGCAGCAAGGAGTGCAGCTGGCACCACTCCGTCTTGAACTGAGTTTACGGGTTAGAATCAAATCAGCTCAGGAGGGTGATCAGTTCCTAGCGAAGGTACGAGGATTGATCTCGGCAGGGAAGACGTCTGACTTTGTGGCAGGCGAAGATGGGGCCTTACAAATGAAAGGAAGGCTATGCGTCCCTAGCGATCCTGAACTCCGGAGGGAAATTATGGCGGAAGCGCACTACGCGAAGTATTCTTTGCATCCAAGGAGCACGAAGATGTACAAGGACTTACGCGGTACCTTCTGGTGGAAAGGTATGAAACGGGATGTGGCGACCTTTGTGTCACAGTGCATGGCCTGCCAACAGGTGAAAGCTGAACATCAGAGGCCCGGCGGGGAGATGCAAAACCTCGCTATTCCCGAGTGGAAATGGGACAACATCTCTATGGATTTCATTATGGGATTTCCGAAGACGCCACGGGGGCATGATGCGATTTGGGTCATAGTTGATCGTTTGACCAAATCAGCCCACTTTCTTCCCATAAAAGTTGCGTGGAGCGTCGATCGGTTAGCACAGATCTACATAGACGAGATTGTCCGATTACACGGAGTGCCCGCTTCTATCGTTTCTAACCGTGACGGACGCTTCTTATCTCGTTTCTGGACTAGCCTACAGTCTGCTTTGGGAACCAAGCTACAGTTCAGTACCGCATACCACCCCCAGACTGATGGCCAAACAGAGAGGACAAATCAGATACTTGAAGATATGTTACGGCTGTGTGCGATCGATTTAAAGACTAGTTGGGACACGCACCTTCCGTTGGCGGAGTTTGCGTACAACAACAGCTACCAATCGAGCATCCAGATGGCACCGTACGAAGCGCTCTATGGGCGCAAGTGTCGATCTCCGATCTGTTGGGACGAAGTCGGCGAGCGGCAGGTACTCGGGCCCGAGTTGGTGGAGCAGGCGGTGGAGAAAGTTCGCTTGATTCGGGAAAGACTCCGCACTGCGCAGAGCCGACAGAAAAGCTATGCCGATACTCATCGTAGGCCCTTGGAGTTCATGGTCGGGGATCATGTCTTCTTGAAAGTGACGCCGATGCGGGGAGTGATGCGTTTCGGCGTGAAGGGCAAGCTGAGTCCAAGGTTTGTCGGCCCCTTTGAAATACTGGAACGGGTGGCAGCTGTGGCATACCGAGTTGCACTACCTCCCGCCTTGGCTGGAGTGCATGACGTATTCCACGTTTCCCAACTGCGGAAGTATGTGCATGACTCGAGTCATGTAGTTAGCTTCGAACAGTTAGAATTGAGCACGGATTTGTCATACCCGGAGGAGCCGGAGCAGGTTCTGGACCGTAAGGAAAAAGTTCTTCGCAACCGTACGATGTCCTTGGTTCGCGTGCTGTGGCGGAACCATACAGCTGGGGAATCAACCTGGGAAGTCGAAGAGGAGATGAAGGAGAAGTATCCTTCATTGTTCACCGAGTCGGAGGTAGGCCTTGTTCTTAAGTTTTTGGTCGAAACTTTTTCTTAGTGGTATATTATGTAGTGCCTCAAATCCCGATCCGACCGGGACGAGCACTACGTAATTGGGCTTGTGGCTAGTCCGTCTGAGTCGTAGCTTAGATCTCGGCATCTTTGCCACGGACAAAATGCGATGATCCTTTCCAACTCATGGAAAGGACTCTATTGAAACGAGTCCAATAGTTTTCGTGTTTTGGTTTTCTTGATTGCCGTTTTGAGGTTCGGGATTTGTGTTGCTTTCGATTTGCTTGGTTTTTGCTGCTGGTTTTATCGTTTGGATTTTGAGGTTTTGGGGAGTTCGGCAAGGAAGGATAGGCAAGAATTCTAACTCGGTGCTCGTGCTGTTTCAGGTCCGCGTAACTGACGTTTGATCGTCGCTAGGCGGGAATCGTGTTTCAGCTATCTTTCCCTTAACCAGTGAGTGGTTTGGTCCCTTCTTTCCTACTTCTTCATGCCAACATCTCTAAGTTTCAATCGTTCACTCGATGATGCCCGGTTGGACGCCTAGGAAATCCTTAGCCACAGGCAGGCCAGCCACTAAGAAAAGAACAATGGGTTTTGTAGACTAAATTATCATATGCTTGCTTGTATTATAAACTGAGGTTTTGAGAAAAGAAAGTTGGTTGTTGGTGGCGGCCTAGTGCCTCGGATAGAGTTTTGGGACTTATGGGATAACTGATTCGGAATGCCGCTTGAGAAATATAAACTGTTGCATGAGATATATATATATGTTGCTGCTTAACTTCTTCTGTTCAATTAGACGCATTGTATGTAATATGAATTATTTCATGCATTTGCATGGTCTGGGATAACTTGTGCACAGGGTTTGACTTTCCTCGAAACGGCTTTCCGGGGCACTGGAACCGTATCGATCCGGAGGGAATATTTGATTCGTGTTCGTCACGATGCTTAGCGGGACCTCCAGCAGGGCTTGCTACCCGGGCTGATAGGGCGCGTCGCTAAGCTTGAAATACGTCCCTAAGGTGTCGATCACACCAATGACCGCATAGTGTAGAACGCATGCTAACTTATTGTCTTGTGCAGATGGTAAGTATACTTGTGTTTCCGTTTCAGGGAAGGCGTGCATCGATTGAGTAAGCAATCGGTGTACTGGTTGGATTCACTGCTTTATTCATTCCTATCAAAACATGCAACTGATATGAATTGATTTCACTTGCTTCCTTATAGAAGCTATCTTAATGCATGCTCGCCCCTATCAAGCTAGTGTCGATTTAGTCGAGTGGGATTCATCCCGCTCACCAGTACAAGTTAAGTACTGACCCACGTTGTGGGCAACTATTTCAGGCACTCAGACGGTGCAACGCTAGAGCATAGCGAGGAGGCGTTAGGAGCGCTTCTGTTTTGAAGTATAGCTGGAGTCAGTTCATTTTGGAGGCAAAGACTTCAATCTATACAAGGGCGTAATGTGCAAACGACGTGGACTATCTGACGGAGCGCGCCCTGCATTTTGAGTTACCTTTTTGTAATGTAATTCAATAGCCGAGAAGGCGCATCAATGTAAACTCTATGTAAATTACTCTGAATATTCAATGAAAAAGCATGTTTCTTCCGCATTTGTGTTCAAATCTCTGTGAATGTGTTTATCAATTGTGTTTCAAAATGGGTTCCTAAAACTGCAAGTTCTTGCCTTGTGCGAGCGCAACTCCAGGCTCGCACGGCATCACGCCCCTAGCGAGGACGAATCGGATCCCGTAAAGGATCCAGCGAGGACGAACGACCCTTTCGGGATTTGGGGCGTGACAGTATGCACCGGTCCCTCTTAAGGCTACCGTGCTAAGATCGCATAGAACACATAGTATAATATAATAGTCGGATATTGACATCCACTAATGAGGATTTAAACAATATCCATAGGGGCCAGCCTTCACTCCCCATATAATGATTGAGGGGCTAGTTAAGCACGATCTCGGGATTCTGTCCCTCCCAACGCTCTAAATATTTTAGTTTTCTAGTTAACCCTACGATTAGCTAGAATCACATGGCGTGGCCACATGTTACTCCCCTTATATGTCGTACCGTAGTACGGGCACGCTAGATACGAATCAACTTTGTCACTTTGCAGTTCAATTTAGATTCACCCCATCATGATGCAACATTCAAACGAATCCTAGCCATGCTTGGTTATTAACCAATGATGGAAGAATTTATTATATCACATATCGCTTAGCACGTAGGCACACCTCGGTGTGAAACATGTAACATAATCACATAGAAACACTTAGCACGTAGGAACACAAAGCACATAGTAAGTGTATCAGCACAGCTATCAATAGTCGAGTTAAGTCACCAATCATTGGTAAATCATATGAGTTCTAGCACATAGTCAGGTCTAACACATGGTCACGTAACTCACATGCATTCCAATCATCAATCTCACACTTACAATCACAAAATCCAATAAAAACATCAAACCAAGAAAATCGACAATTTATGCACATAGGGCCGCATAGGGTTAGGGACGCATAGAGTTAGTGTCGCATTAGTCAGGCCGCATGAGCTCAGTAGAGCCTAGGTCGGGCCGCATGAGCTTAGTACCGCATGGACCTCTCGGTCGCATATGGGACAGGGCAAAGTTTTGAGTGACGGACATAAATAGAAGTGTCAGTGAAGTGACAATAAAGTGATTGAAGTGACTGATGTGACATTACAATAAAGTGTGATAGAGAGAAAAGACAGCATCAGAAAAAGACAAGATTACAGAATTATGTGCCAGAAATTCAGAGTCATGCATCCAAAGAAAATGGCCGCATGCTCTGCTTGTCGCATATGGGATAAGGCTGCATAGATGTTCTGGAACTTAGCGAATTTCCCATTGGTTCAGCGAGTGAGACACAAGGAGTTCAAGGATTAGCTCCAGAACACTTGTGTAATAATCATTCATGCTTCCAACAGGATGGACGCATGTTGGTCAGATATATGGCAAGTGTCCAGGCCACATAAGGATCATGTCGCATGGAACTCTCTGCCGCATATGATGTTGGCCGCATGAGAACTTCGTCTTCTCCAGACAACAAGTTCAGCCATGGTGAGAACTCCAAAAACCAAAAATTATTTTCTTCATAAAACTTTATTTTAACTCCAAATCAATGTGAACCAAAAGCCAAAACGCCTGAAATTGAATGCTCAATCACCCACAAAAAATGGTTTTCTAAAATATCATGTTCTAATAGATCAAAACCAAGGAAAACTTTTGGAACCCATGAAAATTCTAAACTTCAAATATAGATCTACTCAAATCCACCTATTAAAACCGAAAACTCCAAGTACTAAAAGTGTTTAGAATTATCATGAGCACATAATAGACTAATAAAATGCAAAAAAAATATTAATAAAAAATTAAGAGATTTCTCCATGTGGTGCAAGGTCTACTTGCCTAAATGAAGGAAGAGAAAAATAAGAGAATAAGGGAAGAGAGAGAAATAAGTTAACTTATATAGCTAGGGTTTGAGGTTTAGACCATGGGTTCAACTCATGACCAAACCAACCCACAAATTAAACCATGAGTCTAATTGAACCAAAAAATGAGTCTAGTCTCCATAACATGCAACCTAATTACCATACAAGCAACAATTGATATAAGCAGAAAAACTAATGTGTTCCAAATACGTATATCGGTAACGGGGAGTGACACCCGACAAAAGAGGAAGATGAGGAGAACAAAGAAGAGAGATGAAGATGCGCCAACAGGGAGCAACGACTTCAGCGACGGAGATGGAGGCTGTTGTTGATGCTCTCAAAAGAGAAGAAAAAGAATGGAGAGAGAGAGAGAGAGAGAGAGAGTGCGAGAGAGAGAAAAGGGGTGGTTTCTCGAGTTAGGAAGAAAGGAAGGAGAGAGAAAAGAGAGAGATAGATATTTATTAATAATAATAACATTAATAATAACTATAAGGAATATTTCTTATTCTAAATGTACAAACTAGCATATACCCTCACTTTTTAAAAAAACTACAAAATGCCCCCAATCTGTGAAAAACAATAAAGATTTTGGTTAACATAGTGGGGGTATATCTTACATATTTTATTGTTCCATACAAAGAATGGGGACATTTGTTAGTTTTTAAAAAAAGTGGAGGTATAATAGGAACATTTGCTAAAATATTCCTAACTATAATAATAATAATAACAACAACAACAACAATAACACATAATAATAATAATAATTATTATTATTATTATTATTATTATTATTAACAATAACAACAACACATGATAATAATAATAATAATAATAATAATAATAATAATAATAATAATAATAATAATAATAATAATAATAATAATAATAATAATAATAATAATAACAACAACAACAACAACAACAACAACAATCAAAATAGCAATAATGTAAATAAATAAATAAATAAAATAGAGTTATAATGAGAATTAACCATGGTTAGGATCTATCTCAAAACAAAAATTCAACTACTGAATTAAATGTTAATAAAATAATTAGGAAATATGAAATTTTAAGAATTTTTGAAATACGAAAATACAGTCATATACCTATTCGAAGAATAGAGATATGACATGTGCTACCCTTTATCATGTGTTGTCCCCTAACAATATTGTGCCTATATCAAAGGCCATAAAGATTCATACACACAATTTATTATTAATCCCATCCTTCAACCGAGAAAGACACCTACGTTACACTAACTAGGAGCGCGGTTCTTTATGAAAAAATACGTTCTGAAATGAGCCCACATATAAACTGGGGCTGGTCTGCTCATTATTTGTGTTCGTGCATTCTTTCATTATGGCAGGCAAACTATCTCTCATCTTCTTATCAACTAGTTAAGTTCACGTTCATTGCATATATATATATATATATATATATATATATATATATATATATATATATATATATATATATATATATATATATATATATATATATATATATATATATATATATATATATATATATTAGATAAACATTTAAATTATATTAAAATAATTTAAATATGGTTTTAATATATTTCAATTAGGATTTATTATAGACATGTTTTTAAAATTTTAGTATTATGTGGTTTAAATATAATTTGAATAGTGAATATATTTTACTTGTCTTTCTTTTATAGATATGTTTAAGGCTTTGGATATATTTTCAGGTAGTTAGAAAGAATTTAGATTTTTTTTCTTACTTAGGTGAGTATATATACATACGTCTGCTGGACTTTAGATTTTGAGACATAAGACGAACATTAAAAGTGGTGCCATAAAAGCTTAATGTTCATATAACTTCTTCTTCTTTTATTGACGATTATACAGTAATATTATCAACACAAATTTCAAAAAATAAAATAATAAACAAAATATAATATCCAAAATAATATATGTCGAAATACTAATAAAATTAAATATGTTCAAAAAAAAGAACTGATAACAAATAATCTGAATAATCTTATGCTATGGATTCATTATCTCATTAATAATTATAAGTCGTGTGATTTTGACTATTATGAGCCTCAGGCATAGATATCAAACTCTAAGAAATTAACAAATCCTTAGCTAGAAAAAATAAACTAATAACAAGTACACAGCTTATGATTATTTGTCTAAATTTGATTTGAGGTCCATACCAGTTAACTAAAATCACATGACTTATGATTATTATCTGGACTTGATATGAAGTTTATGGCTATTATTTGTCTAGACTTGATATGGAGCCCATAAGGCATATTATAATGGCTGTTGATAAGGGCACTACACAATTTACTTGGGGCTAGCCCATTAATGAATGAAGTTTACTCATACTAGCCCAAACATAAAACTCTCTTCCCAAACCCTCCAAACCCCCACCGGAGCCCTCCCCCCTCCTCCCTTTCTTGTCAGATCCCTCCTCCTCCACTTCTTCCTCCTCCTCCTCCTTGTCGATGGCTCCCAAACTCTCAAAAGAATCAAGGTACAATTCTTCCTTCTCCTTGTTCTATTGCATTTTGAATTTTTTTCAAAATTTGTAATAATTTCTATTGCATTTCAAAAAAATTCCAAAAATTATCTTTCCAATCTTAAAATTAGGGCATACAAGTCATGAATGTACCTTCGGATGTAGTTTCGACATTTTTCTGGAGTCTCGTACTCAATTTTAGGGCATACAAGTTCGACATCCGTCGAAAGTATGTAATAGAACCATGCGGGACTGTAGAAATTTCTACAGTCCTATATACATTGTGGACTGTAGAAATTTCTACAGTCCTATATGTATAAAAGACTGTAGAAATTAGTCATGTATAAATTTAGGACTGTAGAAATTTTTATACATATAGGACTGTAGAAATTTCTACAGTCCTGAATAAATTTTTACAGTCTGTTAATTTTTTTATATCTTATAGTCACGACCCTCGAAAGGGCACTGAGGATGAAGATGCCCTACTGCATCGATGCGTAAGGAACGCAATCTTCAGCGTACTATTGAACCAGCTCTCACTATCCGCGACCCCAATGCACGTCCTGAAGTTAGGAAACGTCGACTGACGAAGAAGACTGTCACTCGTTCGAAGAGATGTACTCCTAGTACTCCTAGTACTTCTGGTTCTTCTTCCTTCTCCGATGAGGACATACCAAATATCCAAAATCGGCCAACTGATGGTTCATGACCTTCTCAGCATGCAAATAGTCATGTCGAGACTCTTCCACAAATCCTCGAAAACTGGCCTACTGATGGTTCAGGACCATCTCAGCAGCCAGATAGTCCAGTCGAGACTCATCCAAATGGGGAGTTGACGATTACCCTTGATGACGTCCATCATATATTGGGACTTAGGGTTGATGGTCGAGTCATGATGAATCATACTTTTGACGAATCGAGCATCAACTTTTACGACCATATCGTGGATTATGTATCAGGGTGTCTGGGAGTTGATGCGGCTAGTTTTACCACCCTTCGAGAATTCAAGAAGTCGTACGGACTTTTTTTAAAATATTTGGAGGAGACATTCGCTGATCCGGACCCCAAAGTGGATATGTGGCCCGTGGATATATGCAGTTCATCTTAGGGGCTGTCGGCATTACGAATAAGTCTGGAACGTCGATACATGCCAAATATCTCCTGAATTTGGATGACATAGACACGGTGGAAGAAATATCTTGGGAAAGCGGTATACTAGCATACCTTTACCACGAGCTTGGTGCGGCATCTCGTGTCAGTTTGAAGACAATATCCGGATGCCAGACTCTACTCCATGTATAGATATATCTTTGTCAACTTGTATACATAATAAAAAATATTGTTGTTAATTTTTGGACTAATATTTTTTTAACTTGGTTACGTGAAGGCATGGATATACGAGCACTTTTCAACCCAGCAGCGGGCTAAACTTAACCGAGTGTATGACGAGCACCTTCCTAGAATATGTAGATGGAAGCCAACTAAGAAAGATGCCAAACGTCCATACAAATTGGTCGCCCTACGGAATGCACTCGAAGATATGACAATAGAAGAGGTGAATTGAGACCTAATTTTTTTAATGTTTGGTAATATTACGTTATATTAAATGACGTTATGCTAAATTTCATATGTTACAGATTATTTGGGATCCATATCGTGATTTGCGACAGACTAGTCGTCCATTGCAACTAGTCGCTTTATATCACGGTCTGATAAGTTGTCATAAAATTGAGGAGGCTTATATGCCTGATAGAGTGCTCCGTCAGTTTGGCTACGTACAAACAGTCCCGAAGCGCACATTAAAAATGATAACTGCTTCGCGAGATACAAAACCGCTAAACTATATTCCTGCGGCGTTCAACTGGGTCTCAGACTTCTTCACTGAGTGGCAACGTCACGTTATTAGAGAAACCGAATGACAAACAGCAGTAAATATGACGGAATGTAGCGACGACTACCTCGCCTACTACGCTGGTGTCGGACTACCTACGTTGTTCAAACGCGGAGGCAATATTATGCGTGTACCATCAGATCTCCCCGAAAAATCTGTCTTGTATACTGCATTGGTCAAGATGGTGAGGCAACTTCTTCACTTTCAGTTTGATATATATAAAACCCCTAATTCTAAAAACCCCTAAATAAAGAGAATAGATTTTATTTAATTTTTATTTGAGAAGTTTGTACACTTAGGGGATTTATGGGGCCATTATAAATTTTTTTTAATTTATTCCATGTAGAAGACCCTTTGGACAGTAGCTAGCTTAACCGTATACACCAATATAATTTTTAAAATTTTCTATATATATATATATAAATAATTAGAATAGAATTCCCTATTGGATCTCTACCCGAGACCCAAACTCCTAAATCCACTACCCGCTTGCACCGAACTCGCGTAAAACAAATATGAAACAACAGCAGTAGCAAAACCTACTTTGCATTTCCCTTCTCCACGCGTAAAGAAGAGAATTATCAGCAACAACCCCACCGCTTAATTTTCTTTCATCCGCGCGTAAACCAATTCTACCGCTTAATTTTCTTTCACCCGCGTGTAAAGTAACCCCCGCGTATATTCATTCCCTTTTTCCGCATGTGACTCATCCCCCACCGCCTCTTTACCTATTATTACTAAAATCTTCCCAACCGAAACCTAAACCAATGAAAGAAAGAAACAGCAGCGGCAGTAGTTTCTTAAACACTAAGTTTTCCCATCGCCTCTTATCTCTATATATATTACAACTCTCTCAAACCATAATCCCACTTCTTCTTCCAAACACATATATTGAATGTTGCACTCTACAGAACTTTTTCTCGGCAAGTATACCTTGTCATCGTACTGTTATTTATATTCCATACGATGTTGCATATTTCTGCTTATTTAGTTCAATTTTTGCTAAATAAATTATGCGTCTAAGGAAACTTGGGTGCAACGACGATGTCGTCGTGTCATATTTATTTATGTAGATTTTGGACCTACTCTATGAGACCACCCCATTATTATGGAGCATTATTAGTTTCATTGGTCGTGACACAGTTGTTACACGAGTTGTGAGTCTCATATAGATCACGTACTGCGTGACAGGTCTGGCCTCCTGTACGTATTGGCTGTGCGTTAGGGATGACTGTTGATAGAAACTTTGTATGCTAGTAGTAGACCTGGCAGTTATTTAGAGGTTTTATCGTGTCATGGATGTCACGCCCCGATCCCGAAAGGGTCAATCGTCCTCGCCGGATCCTTTATGGAACCGATTCGTCATCGCTTGGGGCGTGATGCCGTGCGAGCCTGGAGTTGCGCTCGCACAAGGCAAGAACTTGCAGTTTTAGGAACCCATTTTGAAACACAATTTATAAAACACATTCACAGAGATTTGAACACAAATGCGGAAGAAACATGCTTTTTATTGATAATTCAGAGTAATTTACATAGAGTTTACATTGATGCGCCTTCTCGGCTATTGAATTGTATTACAAAAGATAACTCAAAATGCAGGGCGCGCTCCGTCAGATAGTCCACGTCGTTTGCACATTACGCCCTTGTATAGATTGAAGTCCATGCCTCCAAAATGAACTGACTCCAGCTATACTTCAAAATAGAGGTGCTCCTAACGCCTCCTCGCTAACGCACTAGCGTTGCACCGTCTGATTGCCTGAAATAGTTGCCCACAACGTGGGTCAGTACTCAACTTGTACTGGTGCGCGGGATGAATCCCACTCGACTAAATTGACACTAGCTTGTTAGGGGCGAGCATGCACTAAGATAGCTTCTATAAGGAAGCAAGTGAAATCAATTCATATCAGTTGCATGTTTTGATAGGAATAAAAATAGCATCGAATCCAAGCAGTACACCGATTGCTTACTCAATCGACGCACGCCTTCCCTGAAACGAAACACAAGTATACTTACCATCTGCACAAGACAATAAGTTAGCATACGTTCTATTCTATGCGGTCATTGGTGTGATCGACACCTTAGGGACATATTTCAAGCTTAGCGGTGCGCCCTATCAGCCCGGGTAGCAAGCCCTGCTGGAGGTCCCGCTATGCATCGTGACGAGCACGAATCAAATATTTTCCTCCGGATCGATACGGTTCCAGTGCCCCGGAAAGCCGTTTCGAGGAAATGCCAAACCCTGTGCACAAGTTGTCCCAGACCATGCAAATGCATGAATAATTCATATTACATACAATGCATTGAAAGAAACAGAAGAAGTAAGCAGCAACATATATATATATCTCATGCAACAGTTTATATTTCCCAAGCGGTGTTCCGATTCAGTTATCCCATAAGTCCAAAACTCTATCCGAGGCACCAGGCCACCACCAACAACCAACTTTCCTTATAAACAAGCTCAAATTATAAGGTGTGCAAGCATATGATAAATTAGTCTACAAATCCCATGTTCCTTTCTTAGTGGCTGGCATGCCTGTGGCTAAGGATTTCCTAGGCGTCCAACCGGGCATCATCGAGTGAACGATTGAAACTTAGAGATATTGGCATGAAGAAGTAGGAAAGAAGGGACCAAACCACTCACTGGTTAAGGGAAAAGAGGCTGAAACTAGGAATCCCGCTAGCGACGATCAAACGTCAGTTACGCGGACCTGAAACAACACGAGCACCGAGTTAAAAATCTTGCCTATCCTTCCTTGCCGAACTCCCCAAAACCTCAAGCTCCAAACGATAAAACCAACAGTGAAAACCAAGCAAATCGAAAGCAACACAAATTCAAAACCTCAAAGCGACAAGCAAGCAAAAATCCAAGCAAAACCAAGCTACCAAAACACGAAAACTATTGGACTCGTTTCAATAGAGGCCTTTCCATGAGTTGGAAAGGATCATCGCATTTTATCCGTGGCAAGAAGATGCCGAGATCTAAGTTATGACTTAGACGGACTAGCCACAAGCCCAATTACATAGTGCTCGTCCCGGTCGGATCAGGATTTGAGGCACTACAATGGACGTGGCATATTTAGAGCATAGGGTGGGGAGAATAACAAGTAAGGTATTTGGGCTCCTTTGCACTTTTTTCTTCTGTAACCCGGAAGCTCCACTGGAGATACGGGCGGTGATGATCCCATTTATAATTGGCGGCCTCCGCCATTCAAAAGACGACATGCTTTGAGGCCCCTGATTCTCCGAGAGAGTCATGCTAATCCCATTATATGGCCAGATAGCCCACTTGGTAGAAATTTGTTCTCAAATTGTATTCACTTAGACGGTTAGGCGACCCATTGGATGTTTATATTTTAGTACTTTATTGGCATATTATGTATCTTGTTATGTTCCTCTGAGGACCTAGTCCCTTTCCAGATATGGACGAGCAAGAGTACGGACCTGGACCTGACGATACTTACCAGACTGAGGAGGTCTTACCCTCGGAGTATCTGTGATTTTAGTATCACTGTTTAGAGATTTTGTTGCTACTTCAGTATAGTCATTTTGTAGTGGATTTGTTTCTACCTGACTATCAGACTTGATACTCATTTTGGATATTCTGTTATTATTTAGCCCTTGTTTCCTACTTATTATTTGTGCTATGGATGAGATATAATTATGTGTGACTTGTTATGACAGTATATTACCACTGGTGGATTGGATATTCATGAATAGCATACGTGTGTATATGGTTTTCATATATTGGAGTTCATATACATACGGCTGGGCGTGTTACGTATTCCTAGTCCTACGTATTTTGGGACTGGGGCGTGACATTTTTTAGTGGTGGCCCATGCAGGTCAAGAATATATTGTCTTGGTTATGTAACTGTACCAAACAAGCTTGCGTATAGGAATAGAGTATAAGGATCTCATCCATGCTTGACTGAAATCTCATTCTTCCTTTCAACCATCCTATATTTGGATAACCAAAGTTTTACGCCAAAGACCCTTTACTTTAGTTGGCGTAAAAGTCAAAATATGAAGAAAATTGCCTCCTTTACGCTACAGTAATGACAACTGCTACCCACGTTCCCTTAGACTTCTAAATCTACGTATGACACATCATACAAGCCACGTAGGTAACTACCCCTGCGTAAACTTGAGGATTTATGAATAATAGATAACCAGCGTAGAGTAACCTGAATAGGCATAAAATGTAAGACAACGTAGAATAGCCTGAATAGGCGTAAAATGTAAGGATGGTGAGGTGAGCGTAATTTTCACAGCCTTAGTTTTCTCAGTCATGACCAATTAGAACAAAATCTCGTGCATTAAATGTAGAGATATGCCTCGAGCCCTGTGCAAGCAACATCTTTTGACGTGGCGTCTGATTTTGTCTTGTCTTGAGCGTAAAAACTTATTTCTCTGGAATAGGTAATGTATTCAGAAGACTCCCCTTTCTTTCTTTTGGATGCGTAAAAACCGACTTATGTCAAATATGTCACTAAACGATAACCTGGGTCTCTGTGCAGAAATCAGCATCACAGCCGTCCTCTCGATCATCGTGCAATACTTTTGTCAGACGTCAGGTTCACTGATTTGTCTGACAAATTCATCCGAGGAAATACAAAGAGTTCCTCGTATGACTTTTATGCTGCAAAACGTATTTCAAACTTTATGCAAGAGACTTTTTACGCAGACCTCTTACGCGCAAACTTTACGCAGTAGAATTTTTACGCAGACTTTTACCCAGACAGCTTTAAAGCCCTACTTTATGCCACACTACCTTGACACTTTGTTTTACACCGACAGTTTTGGATCTCTGTTTTACGCGGATAGCTCTAAAATCTTGCTTTACGCCAAACTTCTTTGAAGCTTTGCTTTACGCAGTAAGCTTAAAACAACATGTTTTACGCCAACTACCTTGAGTCCCTGTTTTACGCAGGAAAGGACTTCATGTATGTTGGAGATTTTGATTGTAAAATACGCAGAAAATTTCCCAGCATATTTTATGCCTCTATATTCTATTTTTGATTCCTGTACTTCTTCTAAACATTGTGTACATCACCTGCAGAGAGATGGATATACAGAAGGGTGGTGACACAACTCCTGGAGTCAATGGTCAGACTCAAGGAGGGACCTCAATAATTCCTAGACTTCCAGGACCAGATGGACAGATCCACAATCCAGTTCCATCTGATCTTCCCGATCCACCTAATGGGAACCTTCCGGTCTCATCGATACCACAGGATGGCCAGGCACAACTGTTCCACTTCTTCCAGATGATGATACAGGAACAGAGACAGCAAGCAGCAGAACAGAGAAGAGTTCCTAGCAGCACTTGAAAGGATGGCTGCAAAGACTACTGTACCAGCTCAAACAATAGCTCCAGTACCTCGAGCTAAAGTTGGTTCAGTAAAAGACTTTATACAGATGGGTCCGAGGCCGTACAAGGGCATCGAGAGCCCAGAGGAAACTACCAACTGGATCACTCATACTCAAAAATTATTAGAAGCATCACAGCTACCTGCAGACCTATGGATGACAGGTGTAAGGACGCTTCTAGATGGTAATGCTCATCACTGGTGGAAATCCATGGAACGCCAGCTGGGTACATACCAGACTTGGGAGCAGTTCCTGGAGTGCTTTGAAAGGAAGTAATTCCCGGACACCGCCAGAGATGCATTGTGCGATCAGTTTCTCCACCTGGAGTAGGGGAATCGAACAGTGGACGAGTATGATGCCGAGTTTAGTCGCCTTAGCAAATATGGCGTTGTCCTGATACCAGATGACTTGGCTAAGGCTAAGAGGTTTCATCGCAGACTGACTCAGGAGCTCCAATACTACACTAGCTCCCAGTTCTGAATCTCTTATGCCGAATTGCTAACAGAAGCAAGATTACGAGAAATTATCAGCAGATGAAAAGAAGGTCAGCCAAGAACACAACAAGGACCAGCAAGGATGTAGCAGGGACCGGTAAGGACACAACAAGGAGGACCTATCAGACGTCCCTTACCACAGCAGCATCAGCAATACAGAGCCGGACCGTACCAAATTCCGAAGAAACCCCAATATAATTATTGTGGGAAAATCGGACACATTTTGAGAGATAGTCGGAATCGCTTGGGACAGTATTTATGATGTAGTTTCGGACAACATTTGATAAGAGATTGTCCAAGGCAACAAACATCGACACTACCACCGCCAGCACAGAGACTAGCACTTCCAACACCGAAGCCAGCTCAACAGATGGCTAGACCAGGAGCACATCGACCTCCAACAACAGGAGGATTTCAGCGAGGACCACCGCTACCTACCCAGGAGAAACAATATATGAGGGCCGGACATGGACAGCCGCAAAGGAATGGGCAAGCTTTTGCAATGGAAGTGGATGACTTGGATCAGGAGGTGGATGTCATAGCAGGTATCACTCTTGCTTTTACTTTTCCTGCTATGACATTGTTTGATACGGGAGCCACCCACTCATTTATATCATCTAGTTTTATTGCCAAACATAATATTGCCTCCACACCTTTAACTAGATGTGTTAGAATTCTTACCGGAGGAGGAGTTGTACCTATTAGTCGAATTTGTAGATTGTGTCCTATAGTGATACGTGGCAGAGAGGTGAATGCCCGACTCTTAGTCCTTCCTATGCCAACTTTTGATATTATACTTGGAATAGACTAGCTAAGCAAGTACCACGCTTTCTTCGATTGCTTTGGAGGAAGCATTCTTTTCAAAATACTAGGCCAGCCTGAACTTGAGTTTGCACGAGGATCCATAGAAACCCTTGATAGTATGCAGCTCGCAATGAATGATGTTGTCTATCATCCTATTATTATAGAATTTCAAGACGTCTTTCTAGAAGAATTACCAGGCCTACCCCCAGAAAGAGACGTAGAGTTTTTGATTGAATTAACCCCGGGAGCAGCACCCATAGCATCACATGTTTATAGATTGGCGAAAAAGGAGATGGATGAACTAAAGACACAGTTGAAAGAACTAGAAGAGAAATGTTTTATCCGACCAAGTGCATCACCCTGGGGAGCACCAGTGTTGTTTATACCAAAGAAGGATGGGTCAGTGCGTATGTGCATTGACTATAGAGCCTTGAATGCAGTGACAGTGAAGAATAAATATCCATTGCCACGCATTGATGACTTATTTGATCAACTCAGTGGAGCTAAGGTGTTCTCAAAGATAGATTTGAGATCGAGATATCACCAGGTGAAGGTACGGAAGGAGGACATTCCGAAGACCGCATTTCGAACAAGATATGGGCACTACGAGTTTCTGGTCATGCCATTTGGATTGACCAATGCTCCATCTATCTTTATGGACCTAATGCATCGAGTCTTCCACCAGTATTTGGACCAATTCGTGGTCGTCTTCATAGATGATATACTTGTCTATTCAAAGAACCACGAGGAGCACGAGAAGCACCTGCGGATTGTTCTAGAGACATTGAGGAGAGAGCAGTTATATGTGAAGCTCAGGAAATATGAGTTATTCTTGGACAGATTTTTATTTCTTGGGCATGTCATTACCGGAGATGGTATTTCTGTTGATCCAGAAAAGATCTCGGCAGTAGAGACATGGCCTATTCCTAAATCAGTAGCGGAGGTGAGAAGTTTCCTTGGACTAAAGGGATATTACCGACGGCTCGTGGAGAACTTCTCAAGGATAGCAACACCTATGACTCGGTTGACTTGCAAAGATCAAGAGTTCATATGGACCAACGAGTGTCAAGCCACTTTGGAGGAATTGAAGAAGCGACTGACTTCAGCACCAGTATTGACTATCCTATCAGGATCAGGAGGCTATGTAATCTATAGTGACACATCAGGGAAAGGCTTGGGATGCATATTGATGCAGCATGGCAAGGTGATTGCATATGCATCTAGACAGTTACAAGTACATGAGAAGAATTATCCAACTCATGACTTGGAACTTGCAGCCATTGTATTTGCTCTAAAGTTATGGAGATATTACTTATATGGGGAACGAGTGGAAATCTATACAGACCACAAAAGCCTCAAGTATGTCTTCACACAAAAGGAGTTAAATATGAGACAACATCGATGGCTCGAATTAATGAAAGATTTCGAGATAGAGCTACATTATCACCCAGGCAAGGCTAACGTTGTAGCAGACGCATTAAACCGGAAGCCAACAGCTTATTTCTTGATGACACAGAGGGAATTACTGAAAGATTTGCAAGGTCTTAGCATTGAAGTGATATTACCCGGAACAGATGGGACACTAGCCAACTTGCAAGTACAATCATCACTAGTAGAAAGAATCAAGGCAACATTACCTACAGACGCTAGATTCAGAAGATTAAGGGAAAGAACAGAGGCCGAAGAACAAACAAGACTGTAAATTCATGATGACGGGACATTACGATATGGTAATCGTCTATATGTTCCCAATGGAGAGATTTAACAGGAGCTGATGACAGAAGCTCATAGTTCGATATATTATATTCATCCTGGAGGCACCAAAATGTATCATAATTCACGACAGCACTTTTGGTGGCATGGAATAAAAAGAGAAATAGCTCGCTTTGTAGCTAAATGTCTGGTATGTCAACAAGTAAAGGCAGAGCACCAGAGGACAGCAGGATTATTGCAACCAATTTCGATTCCCGAGTGGAAGTAGGAACACATCACTATGGACTTCATCACGGGCTTTCCTAAAAGTCCAAGTGGAAAAGATGCAGTATGGGTAATAGTGGACCGACTTACCAAATCAGCCCATTTCTTGCCTTTTAGAGTTGGCCAATCTACAGAAGCTTTGGCTGATTTATACATGAGACAGATCGTAAGATTATACGGCGTACCAGTCAGCATTGTATCAGACAGGGATTCGCGCTTTACATCGCATTTTTGGAGGAGCATGCAAGAGAGTCTTGGAACTCGTCTGAAGTTCAGTACATCTTATCACCCATAGACAGATGGGCAGTCAGAACATACTATTCAGACATTAGAGGATATGTTGAGGGCTTGTATGTTAGACTTTGGAGGATCATAGGAGCACCACCTACATCTTGTGGAGTTTTCTTACAATAATAGTTATCAGGCAAGCATCCAGATGGCTCCGTTTGAAGCATTATATGGAAGGAAGTGTAGGTCTCCCGTGTGTTGGAGTGACGTGGGAGAACGTCAGATTCTGGGACCAGAGTTAGTGGTCAACACCGTTGAGACAGTTAAGAAGATACAAGGACACTTGCAAGCAGCACAAGACAGGCAGAAACAATGGGCAGACCTTCATCGTTGCCCCTTGGAATTTAAAGAGGGCGATCATGTCTTCTTAAGGATATCACCTACCAGAGGCACCATTCGATTCGGAGGGCGCGATAAGTTGAGTCCAAGGTATATTGGACCATTTGACGTGCTGGAGAGAGTGGGAGAAGTGGTGTATCGACTTGCGCTACCACCTTCACTTGAGGGAGTACATGACGTATTCCATGTATCGCAGCTCAGGCGATATGTGGCAGACAACAGTCATGTTCTCGACCATTCGGAGGTCACTATTGGGCCGAGCTTGTCCTATCAAGAGCAACCCGTGGGAATCCTCGATCGTCGAGAAAAATTATTGAGGAACCAGTCTATTCCCTTGGTCCGCGTGGCATGGAGGCATAGTGCGCTAGGAGAATCTACTTGGGAGCGCGAGGACGACATGCGCCAACATTTTTCGATCCTATTCATTGACCAAGGTATAAAATTACTTTGTTAATTTATACCTTATACCATCCTTGACTTGCTACCGTGGCTTAGTTTTAATTTCGAGGACAAAATTTTTATAAGTTGGGTAGAATGTAAAACCCCTAATTCTGAAAACCCCTAAATAAAGAGAATAGATTTTATTTAATTTTTATTTGAGAAGTTTGTACACTTAGGAGATTTATGGGGCCATTATAAAATTTTTCTAATTTATTCCATGTAGGAGACCCTTTGGACAGTAGCTAGCTTAACCATATACACCAATATAATTTTTAGAATTTTCTATATATATATATATATATATATATATATATATATAAATAATTAGAATAGAATTCCCTATTGGATCTCTACCCGAAACCCAAACTCCTAAACCCACTACCCGCTTGCACCGAACTCGCGTAAAACAAATATGAAACAGCAGCAGTAGCAAAACCTACTTTGTATTTCCCTTCTCCGCGCGTAAAGAAGAGAATTATCAACAACAACCCCACCGCTTAATTTCCTTTCATCCGCGCGTAAACCAATTCCACCGCTTAATTTCCTTTCACCCGCGCGTAAAGTAACCCCCGCGTATATTCATTCCCTTTTTCCGCATGTAACTCATCCCCCACCGCCTCTTTACCTATTATTACTAAAATCTCTCCAACCGAAACCTAAACTAATGAAAGGAAGAAAAAGCAGCGACAGTAGTTTCTTAAACACTAAGTTTTCCTACCGCCTCTTATCTCTATATATATTACAACTCTCTCAAACCATAATCCCACTTCTTCTTCCAAACACATATATTGAACGTTGCACTCTACAGAACTTTTTCTCGGCAAGTATACCTTGTCGTCGTACTGTTATTTATATTCCATACGATGTTGTATATTTTTGCTTATTTAGTTCAATTATTGCTAAATAAATTGTGCGTCTAAGGAAACTTGGGTGCAACGACGATGTCGTCGTGTCATATTTATTTATGTAGATTTTGAACCTACTTTATGAGACCACCCCATTATTATGGAGCATCAATAGTTTTATTGGCCGTGACACAGTTGTTACACGAGTTGTGAGTCTCATATAGATCACGGACTGCGTGACAGGTCTGGCCTCCTGTACGTATTGGTTGTGCGTTAGGGATGACTGCTGATAGAAACTTTGTATGCTAGTAGACCTGGCAGTTATTTAGAGGTTTTATCGTATCATGGACATGGCATGTTTAGAGCATGGGGTGGGGAGAACAACAAGTAAGGCATTTGGGCTCCTTTGCACTTTTTTCTTCTGTAACCCGGAAGCTTCACTGGAGATACGGGCGGTGATGACCCCATTTACAATTGGCGGCCTTTGCCGTTCAAAAGACGACATGCTTTGAGGCCCCTGATTCTTCGAGAGAGTCATGCCAATCGTATTATATGGTCAGATAGCCCATTTGGTGGAAAGTTGTTCTCAAATTGCATTCACTTAGACGGTTAGGCGACCCATTGGATGTTTATATTTCAGTACTTTATTGGCATATTATTATGTATCTTGTTACGGCCCTCTGAGGACCTGGTTCCTTTCCAGATATGGACGAGCAGGAGTATCCACAAGAGTACGGACCTGGACCTGACGATACTTACCAGACTGAGGAGGTCTTACCCTCGGAGTATCTGTGATTTTATTATCGCTGTTTAGAGATTTTGTTGCTACTTCAGTATAGTCATTTTGTAGTGGATTTGTTTCCACCTGACTATCAGACTTGATACTCATTTTGGATATTCAGTTATTATTCAGCCCTTGTTTCCTACTTATTATTTGTGCTATGGATGAGATATAAATTATGTGTGACTTGTTGTGACAATATATTACCACTGGTGGATTGGATATTCATGAACAGCGTATGTGTGTATATGATTTCCATATATTAGAGTTTATATACATACGGTTAGGCGTGTTACGTATTCATAGTCCTACGTATTTTGGGACTGGGGCGTGACAATATATATAAATGTTTATAACCTAACAATTTTTTTTAATTGTCATGAATAGGCTAGGAAAGTGAAGAAGTTGGGAAGAAGTCTTGTAAGTTGCCAGGGTACGAATTATATGGAAATCAATGACGAGCTACAACAAATCGACAACACTGAAGATTTCTCTTTCTTGGAAAATAGAGAGCAATGTACAAAGAGGCGGCATAAAGTTTAGCCATGTTTCAAGACATGTAAAACTTTGCTATAATTTGTGTTTTGAGACATGTAATACTTTTAAGTTTGAAAACTTTGAGTGGTTATGTTTTGTTGAAATATTTTGATTGGTTATGTTTCGAGACAGCTAGTTTTATGTATAAATATGTTGGTTATTTGCTATAATTTGTTTTGTTTGAATTTTTTTATATAATTTGTGTTGGTTATTTGCTACAATTTGTGTTTTGAGACATGTAATACTTTCATACAGTTGTTGGTTATTTGTGTTTCGAGATAGCTACTTTTATGTATAAATGTTCAGAGCCAGTGGCTAAAAACTAGGACTGTAAAATTCTGGACAGTCCTGATAGCTATCAGGACTATCAAAATCCTGACAGTCCTAGTTTTATATAAAAATTGCCAGAGAGTGGGTTAAAACTAGGACTGTCAAAAATTTGACCGTCCTCATAGCTTGTGGGACTGTCAAAATCCTGACAGTCATAGTTTTATATAAAATTTCCAGTGGATTAAAATTAGGACTGTTAAAATTTTGACAGTCCACATAGCTTGTGGGACTGTCAAAATTTTGACAATCCTACTTTTATATATAAATGTGCAGACAGTGGGTTTAAACTAGGACTGTCAAAATTTTGACAGTTCTCATAGTTTGTGGGACTGTCAAAATTTTGACAGTCCTAGTTTTATATAAAATTTTCAGTGGGTTAAAATTAGGACTGTCAAAATTTTGACAGTCCACATAGCTTGTGGGACTGTCAAAATTTTGACAGTCCTACTTTTATATATAAATGTGCAGACAATGGGTTTAAACTAGGACTGTCAAAATTTTGACAGTCCTCATAGCTTGTGGGACTGTCAAAATTTTGACAGTCATAGTTTTATATAAAATTTTCAGTGGGTTAAAATTAGAACTGTCAAAATTTTGACAGTCCACATAGCTTGTGGGACTGTCAAAATTTTGACAGTCCTACTTTTATATATAAATGTGCAGACGGTGGGTTTAAACTTGGACTGTCAAAATTTTGACAGTCCTCATAGCTTGAATAAGCGTACATAGATTGGATAGTCTGTGTTCGGCCGGGGGAGCGCATATTGGAAAGAAAGTATTGTTAATGCCTTGTGAGATAATTACAATAGGTATCTTATACCTATTAGAGAATACATATGCAGTAGGCGGGACATCCAAGTGATGGTCTGATCCAGTAACTGTTTCTGTACAAGGTATGCTTGCCAACAAATCTCCAACAATTTCTTCGTCGAGTATCTGCCTATAGAAGGGTAGACGAGACTCCAACTCCTCGTACAACTCTTTCCTAACCTGTCTCCATCCTGCTTCAACTGAATAGCCAAGATGTCTTGCGAGTGCATGATATCCACAATGGTCATCCTTAGGAACATCAATAATAGACCAAATGAAATCTCGTATCTCAGGTAGGAAATTTTTAATGTATAGACTATATGAATCAGAGAAGTTATCTAAACCCTTCGCCGTGACTGCATCGTTTGTTTTCTGTTTCTTTCCCCTTCGAATAGTAAGCTTACTATTTTTCTGCGAAAATACCACACATTCGATAACCGATTTGACTCAACTTTCTCTAAATTGCGTTCAATATGTTCAAATAAGGATGGATCTCTTTTAGTTGACTCCATCTCCTTTTTTTTGTTTTACTCATTCTTGAGTGTGGTCTTCCCTTAGGAGTTCGAACAACAGATGGCTCTTGCAATCGAGTTGTTGCCGGGACTACAATTTCTTGGATTTTAACCTCAATGGATTTTCTCACCAGTTCCGATGCGACACACCACCTTGCGTGCAGGAGTTTCACTTGTGGCAAAGAAAAGAAATCATCGTGAACTTTCACCGTCGGCATGATCGACAACTGTCTCCAACGTTGATCAACAACATCTATTGGAATAGGTATAGATTGACGACGATATTCGTTAATCTCATGTGCATAAGGAAGGCCGAGTGAATGTCGATATGAACAACCGCAAACCTCGGGATCATAACTAACCAACTTCGATCTACCAATCTCCTCAAACAATAAGCCCAAGGCCTTATGAGATACTACATGGATTAAACCATCCAAGAGGTGTTCATGCTTTGCAATATTGAGGCTCATCTCAAATGATGCTACAATCTCGTTCACCGTGGAAATAATCATCAAATGAATCGATTGCCAAACGGAGACAAAATTACCGACCGATGACCGTAGATATCTTTTTAAACTTGAGTGTGATCCTTCGACCCGGTTCGTAGTAATTGTGTCATAATGCTTCACCATGTTCGTCCACGCTAAGACGAATTATTCTTTATGTGGTTCTAGCCAAGTATCTTTGATATAAGATATGCACGTCGGGTTACTCGTTTTCCACTTTTGTTTGAACATGTACCATGCTGTATCGTAGCTGTTTGTAGTACTTGCTCGCCATACAAGACTCCAATCACTGTAGAATTCTTCGAAGCTAAGCATGTCGATTTTACCGTCCATATTTTCAAATTTTCTCTTGCATTGAGCTTGGATATTTTGATTTATATGCCAAGTGCATAGTAGTCTATGCACATGAGAAAATACAATATCTATAGCATTTATCAGCGCATATTCTCTGTCGGTAACAAAAACAGAGGGCTCTTTGTATCCTGTGTAAAGGGATTGTAGTTTTCTCAACGTCCAAGTGTAATCCTCTACTGTCGCACTCTTCATAAAACAAAAAGCGACTGAAAATGTTTTTCCCGTAGACGTAAACCCAACAATGTGAAAAAGAGGCATCTTGAACTTGTTGGTCTTATATGTACAATCAAGGGCCAACACGTCTGCGAAGGACCGAGCTAAGTGTGTGCAATCAGGATGAGCCCAAAATAATGAAAGTAGTTCATCATTTTGTGGATGCCTTCTATGGTACTCCACGTAGTGATGCTCCCCAAGCAACTTCAATACTTGCTGCATCGCCATTCTTCCTTTCATACTATTACATTTCGCTCTCGCCAAACTATTATAGATCGTCCTCATGGTTGACTTGTTCCCATCTTCTTTTTGTCGCAAGGCAGAATAAATTTGTTTGGGTGCAACTCCGGAAAGGAACAGTTCTTCAACCAACTTTCTCTCATCCTCCTTCAACCGTGCCACATAGGCATGACCCGTAAGTGTCTCTGGAATATGATGATTGTGTATTCCATTCTTAACTTCGATTATCCACTTCACATCTTCTACTTTTACAATCAACACCTTAAATGGACAACCACATTTTCTCGTCCCAACATTTTTCTTGGGGATTATTTTTTCAACAACACCTTTTTTTTTTACGATGCTGCATGAACACACCTCCTCTTTCGCAGCCCAGCTTTACATATTTTTGGCCCGGCTGAGATCTGATCGATCTTGCAATGACAATAACTATGTTATGTCGTCTTTCAACTTCTCTGCACCAATCTAATGCTTCTTCCTGGGATGCAAATTGAATATCCGTTGAGAATACCTTATCCACATCAACCCCAATAGCAGGATGTACCACAACATCTGTACAAGATTGGTCCTGTTTCCAATATAAAATAATCTAAAAGTTAATAACTTTAAATAATTGGCAGTTCAAATTAGGACTGTCATAATATTTACAGACTAATATATTGAGTAGACTGTAATTTTTTTTACAGTCTTTAAGATTCAGGACTGTCACTGTTTTGACAGTCCACTTAGTATATAGGACTGTCGAAATTATGACAGTCCTATATTTATATAGGACTGTCGAATTATTGACAGTCCTATAGTTATATAGGACTGTCAAATTTTATACAGTCCTTACACGATGACTGTCGAAATAGGGTTGTCATTTTACGTACCGTACGTGCTTCGGAACAACCGACACGTTCTTCGGAAGGACCAAAGTGCATATTTAATGGATTGCATGATCTGACTTCTTCATCGAAGATAATTTCATGCATCGCTCCTACAATAGTCAAATAAAACTAAATATTTTTGTGACAATCGCAAAACTTATTCATCGTATGTTGTCGAAGACATACCGGAAGAATATTTGGTGGACAATCACCAAATCAGAATTTTCTTTCACTTGGAACCACACCTATCAAATTCTAAAGTTAGGTTTAGATTTTTGGACTTAGAGAATGAGAGAGTTCTTCATGTGAGGGTGAAAAACAAAGAAGAGAAATAATTTTTACTTATATAGGTTGATGTGGACTAGTTCTAAGTAACTTTGAGTAGTGGCAAACTTATAATTTTTAAAAAAATTTCAATGGACTAGTCCTTAGTAAATTGTGTAGTGCCCTTATCAACCGCCATTATAATCTGGAAAAGAAATTGGTACTCACAAAAATTTTGGAACTGAGCGTTTTATTGACCTCATATTAAGTCCGAATATGAGTTAGAAGAATTTTAGGATATAATATTTTTTATTAATTTTGTGCGGATATACGTATTTGCAACAAAAGAAAGAAAAGAATAAAAGGAGGCCTAGCTGGACAAATCCGTAATCTGAAAGAGAGGAACGTGGCAGAATTGGGATCAACTGCTGCTCTTTCTCAGCCTCTTTCCTTCCTTCTCATCCGCCGTTCTCTTTCCACCCCCTAACTCAATTCAACTGCCAAGACGTAAGAGGAAGAGAGAGTGCTCAATAGACACAGAAGATGGCGTCTAGTCTCTGCTTGCTTTCTCCACCACACCTCACCCACCTTAATTCCCGCCACCGCCACAACACTCAGCAGCATCAACAGCGGCATCAGCTCGCCTCTCTCTCATTCTGGGGGCCCACGTTAGCACCCGCCACTTCTTCCTCTCCTGGCAAGTACTTTCCCTCTCTCTCTCTCTCTCTCTCTCTCTCTCTCTCTCTCTCTCTCTATATATATATATATATATATATATATATATATATCACGGACACCGGCACACGACATTGTTTTATTCAATAGCATTTTGATGTAAATTGGAAGATACTTCCTTAAGAATCAAGTGAAAATTTCTTTCTATTTTACCGAGCCTTACGACCCAGCATACATGATGCTCTTCGAAAATAATAAATAAAGAAAAGTTACATGTGGTAACTTTGAGAAAACAACTTGAAATGAGTATTGTTCATGCATTTGTGTATAGCCAAGCGAATATGGAGCCATATATAATGCTCCTAGCCAAAATGGACGTCAGGGTTAGCCCAGGTGGTTGGGTTGCCCTAGTCGGAGTTAAATTTGGTTGCCCCTTGCCCTTGACTCCAAAAAAAAAAGATATTAAAAAAATTAATGCCGATTGGGGTTGGCAACGACGTCGAAGTCTCTAGTTCTGATGGCGTCGTGGAGCTCGGATTCCGAGTTCCTCTCCTCGAGCTACTCGAGACCTTCTGAGTGGGAACTCAAAATATTGACCTGGTGGATTGCTAGTTCAACTGACAGAGAAGAGTTGGGGTGGACCACATAGGCTCTATTAGCGAAGAGATATGGACTTAGGGATATGGGGGTTTCCCTAACCAGGAAGGTTGCCCAAGCCCGATGGCTTGTCCGGCTTACTCCAGGGCCGGCCCTGATGGACGCTGCCATTTGCATTGAACCTTGGCTTCAATATGACAATAGTTTTATTCAATACAATTCTAGCCGTTTAGTGGCATCCACTCGAATGTTAAAGCAAATGTTCTTTAGCACATTAAGTGTCTAATGATTTCCAAGCATAAATTTCGAATGGTTAGTGTCTCAAATGGCTCACTAAAAATGAACAATAAAGCTCCATAAATTCCTAATAATATTTTATTATTTAAAATAAATCCACCAGTCGTATGACCAAGAACATTTAAGAGTGAAGCTTTCATGGATGTTGATCTCACTAGGGTTATCACATCATGGTTGCAAAGTTCATTGCTATCATATTAAGGATTTTATCGTGTTGTAAAATAAAACAGCAAAAACATGATAAGTAAAATGTCATCAATAAATTAATTTATTACTAATATACACATGTACAATTGAATCTACTTTTCGATTGGCTGTTAGAGCATATCACTAACTAATGATGGTCTAGAATTTGGGAGAAAGGAGACTCTTAGGACTTCGGGAAGTAGGCGTTGAGGAGGAATTAGGGTTTTATTTTTTTTTCTAGATGAAGGGCTAGGATCCTAGTTGGTGTTGGTTTTGATGGAGGATGTAGAGCTAACAGTCAAGATACCCTTGCTTTCATACCATGTTTAGATCCTTTCATTGCAGCAAAATTCCAGTGTGTTGCCAATGGATGAGGATTACATATTTAAGTTATTCACAGTGTCATGGTGTAGTTTGGAATGTTTACGTGATGTCCAGGCATGACGCAATGTAGTGTCCGTGCTTCGTAGGTCGCTACCAACTAGAGTGTACACTATTGGAAAGTCTTTTGTCACTTGTTAGAGTCCTCTAACTCATATAGGGGTGTATGTTTAGTCATTTATCTGATTGCTCCAAGTGAGGCCCTCCATATGGACCCAAAAAGTAAACTAAATGAATTTCATATAGTAGGCAAATGAAGTAGATGATCAATGCTTTCATAAATGCATTAATCAATTTTCTCGTCTTTTGGTTTAAATAATTCAATCCCTAAGTCTAACCCTTAAAACCCAAAACCTTCCTGTATGCAAGTAATCTAAGCTAATCAAATGCCTATGTCAAAAGGAAATATTTTATGTTCGTGTATTCTTAATAATGTGGAACCCAAAATTTTTAGATAAAGGCTTTGTTGTTGTGTTGTTATTCATAATAATGTAGAACCTAGGTTTTAGGTTCCCTATTCTTAGATGACACAGACTACGGTGTCGCACATTGACATGGGCATGGGGCATTTTACACAATAACTCTCCCAATCTAAAATCAAGGACACGGCTATTTATGTTCAGCTGTGTATATAAATAGTTTAACTTGAATATTTATATTTGCTTAGTTTCGTTTGGATATTAAGGAAATTGTACAAATATAGGCACCTAAGTTTAGATCTCATAGTATTTTGCTATATATGGAGACATACTCTTCATCTTACTAATATTTAAGGATTCATAGAAATGAACAAGTTTGTATTTGAGAATAGAAGTATCGGATATTGATGAATACCACAAATTTTAGTAGGGGAAGGGTCCTACACATCATAGTCTACTTTATTCTGATATCAGACATGGTGGCAGGAATTGAATTGTCCTTTAAATGGCATGATTAGGACTGAAAATTAATTATATATTTATATACGTGTAATGCTTATGGTGGTACCTAAGTTCTCTCATTAGGGATGTACTTGATGTGGGTATACCTTAACTTTTGACTCTTTGCTTGTATCCTTAAATATGTGTGGTGTTTTAATTCATCATTTCACGAAACCATATTATAGTTCTGTCTATTGTGCATATTTTATTCAGAATACTAGGTTGTGTAATATATCTATTTAATTATTTTTCAGGACAATTTAGCATGCCGTTACTGGTTAAATGTAGCGGACAGACAGTAGTTTCGAGCAGTATTGAACAGGGGACTCCTGTAAGGCCAACAAGTATACTAGTCGTTGGGGCCACCGGCACTTTGGGTCGGCAGGTTGTTAGGAGGGCGTTAGATGAAGGATATGATGTAAGATGTCTTGTAAGGCCTCGGCCAGCACCAGCTGATTTTCTTCGAGATTGGGGAGCTACAGTTGTCAATGTAGGTATCAAGATTCTATTATTTCCTTCAGCTCAGGGCTGACTTGTTTCATATTCTATTCCTTTACATTGTAAATCCTGATACTTTATAGCCAGTTTATGATTTTCGTAAGGGGTAAGTGGAGGCTTTTCCTAGAAACAAGTTGTTCTAATTCTGAATCTCTTAGTTTCTAAAGCTTCTCTCCATATTCTGCAATTGAATTAACACCTCTAATCTTACCAACAAAATCATTATCATTGGCAAAAAGTCGTAACACATATTACTGGCTCTAGTAAAGTTAAGGCTTCGGACATATAATGATACTTATATACCATGACAGAAGCGGGAGTTGCTAAATGTTTATCAAAAGAATCTGTACTAACAGATGTCACAAGTATAGAAAGTTGATTATCGGTACTTGTAACGATCATTTACCGTATAGATAGGAAGAAGATGTAAGGAAAAAGAAACATCAGTGTTTAATATCAAGCTAATAGATTGTAGAGAAAATCAGCTGCAATAAGTGAAAGAAACTGACCCATACCAGTTAAAACAAATCAACAATATTAATTTTATTAATGGATGATTTAAAAAGCAATACAACTATGAATATATATAGATGGAGAATGGATCTATAACCATATAGGAGAAGGAATCTAATCCTAAATCTAATCATATTTTAAGACTCCCTTCAAACTTATGATGGGTCAAACAACATGAGTTTGTCCAATAGAAACTGAAATCGCAGTGTGTGGTGCGACTTGTAAAGAAATTTGCCAGCTTATCAATGGTCATATGTGGTAGAGAAATAGTGCATGCCAAAAAAAATGCTCACATGCTCACGAACGAAATGACAAACAATATCAACGTGCTTTGTCCGTTCATAAAAAAATGGATTATTTGCAATTTTATATCACTTTTGTTATCACAATGAATCAACGTAGGTCCTGTAGGAGCAATGCCCATATTAGAGAGCAGTCTCCATACATAGACGATTTTTCTGGTGGTGGCAGTCATAGTTCTGTACTCTGTCTTAGTAGAAGAACATGTAACAACGGCTTATTTCTTGCTTCGCTATGAAATCAATAAATTACCAAGAAACAAACATAATCCTGTGGTAGTTCGTCTGGTGGTCGGATCTCCTGCTCAATATGCATCAAAAAATGTTCGAAGCTGCAGAGTAGATGTAGAAGACATGAATAATGAGCGCGTAATGGAGCCATGAAAATATCGGATAATCCAGAGTAAGGCACTATAGTGAGCTGATCGAGGTCCGCAGAAACGAACTGGCTAACAACACTAACTGTATAGGAAATATCTGGCCTAGATAAACAAATATATACAAGTTGACCTACTAGTAGTCTATAGCGAGTAGAATCTATGAGAGGCTCAATATCTATGGGACGAAGCTTTACATGAAGCTCCAAAGGAACATCAATTGTGCGACTATCCGATAAACATGCTGATGAAATAATCTTTGAGGTATATTTTTGCTGAGAAACGAGTATCCTTCTTTTACTTTGTGCAATCTTGAGTCCAAAAAAGTAACGAAGGTAGCAAAGATCCTTCATTTGAAAATGCTGATGAAGGTACCTCTGAGTAGATGCAATCCATGTTGAATCATCGCCAGTCAAAATCATGTCATCCGCATAGAGTAAGAGAAGAGCTCACCCATGCGGTGATGATCGCACAAACAAAGAATGATTCTGAAAAAATTGCTAAAAATCTGCCTCATGAATAGTTTTTCGAAAACGCTCAAACCAAGCTTGGGGAGTTTGCTTGAGACCATAGATAGCATGACGAAGGTGTCAAACATGTCCCAACGAAATAGAGAGACCCGAAGGGGACTACATATAGACAACCTCGGATAAAAAATCATGAAGAAAGACATTATTCACATTCATCTGGTAGAGTGGCCACCGACGAACGATAACAACTAGTAATGTACGAACTGTGGTCATTTGAGCAACATGGGCAAATGACTCATCATGGTCAGTTCCATGCTCATATGCAAAATCTTGGACAATAAGACGAGCCTTGTGTCGCTCAATTGATCCATCAGGTCGATACTTGACCTTGAAGATCCACTTGCAACTAACAGGCTAGACCCCGTCTTAGAGTGGAACGGTATCCTAAGTACTTGTCTACTGAAAGACTCAAAAATCCGCTGCCATAGCCTTCTGCCACTAAGGGTATTGAACAACCTCTTAATAAGAACTGGTTCTCGTGTAGTATGGATATCAATAAGAAAGGAATGAAACTGTGAAGAATATGAGACTAAGGTAGCAAAACCAAACTTATTTAGTAGACAAGAATAGTTGGAAGTAAAACGAGCAGGAGGTCGATGAGTACGTTAGGACTGCTGGAGAGGTTGTGCTGGAGGGGTAGATGGTAGAGAAGATGGTTTAGCAGAGGTTGGTGGAATATGTACAGGATTCTCGTGAGGCAATAGCGAAGGCATCGTAGGAGGAGATATACCGGAAGAGGGGAGCAAAGGAGTAGGATCAATAAAAACACTAGACGACAGAGCTGGGGGGCAAGTAATGAACACCATGAGGTAGGATAGTGAATTAATGAGAGTCCTCTCTAGAAATGTGACATGGTGAGATATACAAAGACGACGGACCAAGGGATCATAACAACGGTATTTCTTGTGCTCGGAACTAAAACAGAATAAGACATACTTGGCTGATTGGCCTGTCAGTTTTGTTTACTCAGTCAAAGAAAGAAGAATAAAACAAGTGTACCCAAAAATACGAAACATAATGTAATCGAGAGGACACAAAAAAGAATCTCATGAGGTATCCCATCAGACAAAATAGAGGAAGGAGTGATATTGATGAGATTACCTAGTATTACTTTTTTGATAGCTATAAATGTTCCATCTGCACTTAGTTAATATAGTTTTACTACTCTTTTACTATATATATATATATATATATATATATATATATATATGCCAATGAGGTCATAGCCTAATGGTTAAGACGAAGGCACCTGCCCCAGGAGGTTGCTAGTTCGAGCAACATGGGCGCCATTTAATTTTCTTTATGGGAAATTAAGTGTGGTGGTGGTGCAGTACAGGTGCGGTCCGTAGGAGGTTCCGTCAGAGACGAGAGCGATGCGGTGATACCCAGGTAGTGCGCGGATGCGATACGGGTGTAGGTGTGGTGCTGGCTTGGTGTGGCTACAACTGTGTGGTGCCTTCGGGCCAGATGGGGCCTTCGGAAATGAGTGGTGCCTTCGGGCCAGGATGTATCCTTCGGGCTGGGATGGTGCATTTAGGCTGGGATTGTATATATAGGCCTTCGGGCCGGATTGGTTGTAAGCCTTAAGACTGAGTTGTAGCCTCTCAGAGGGACCTGAATAAAATTTACCTTCTTCATATATATATATATATATATATATATATATATATATATATATATATATGAGGAGTCCCAACTCAGGTTACAAACTACTATGTAATTATTACATTTACCACATAAAATTTAACCCTTATCCCTGTCCTTATCCAACAGCTTCAGAATGACTGGAGGAAGCCCTACTTCTGCACCAAAATAGTAGTCTCTCTCGACACTAGCCCAAAAATTAGCCAGACCTCTAGCCACTTTGTTTTGAAGTTTAAGCACCCTCTTGTAAAACGATCTAGGAGATATCCGCCATAGCCTAACCACGTATCGATCTACTTCCCATCTGTATTCGTTGCCTATCAAAGCCTCGACCAACTCTGTGTCTTCCATAGCGATTTCGACTCCTCTTCCTGCCCAACAGACCTGCCGTTCTAGCACCACCAAAAGCAATTTCAAAATTGACACCTGAATACTAGTTGCCCTGATGTGTAAACTCCATGCAGCAACAAAGGAAGCATGCTCCTTTCAAACCACTATTCCCCCAACAAAACATCCATCCTCCCTAGCTCGACGGCACGCCACCTGCATCCTCAGGTCGTAAATAACAGGCGGCAACCAACGCACTGCCCTCTCCACCTGCTTTTTATGCCGAGGAGTACTGTTCACAAAATCTGGAAGCGGTACCGTGAGATGAGAGCAGCGGCATAGTGCCTTGTTAACTTGCCTCTACGTTTCGCCCACCATTTTATCGATCAGGAATTGGTATTCCTCATATATGCTTTTGTTTCTGTTCTTCCAAACCACCCAGCAAATGGCACCCACTACGACTTGCTTAAGCTGTTTTTGCCCTGACCCCCACCAACTTTTGAAGCAACCTTTAAAGCCATGCTGACTGTCTCTAACATTGAGAAGTAGCTCAAAATTCTGCCACAGCTGACGAGCTATATCCCCATCATAAAAAATGTGTTCATTGGACTCCTTCAGATGAACGCAACATTGCAACAAGATGCCAAGTCGAATCCAGCTCTTTTGACATTATCATCTGTGGGTAGCTTATTATGGAGAATCCGCCACAATAGCACAAACCACTTAGCCGGGATACATGGGTTCCATATATTTCTGAATAAAACATCTATGGAGGCAGAGTCTCTTATACGGCTCCAAGCCGAAGACACCGTGAAGTTCCCTGCTGCAGTTAACGACCAGATAAGCTTATCTGGTCCTTGTTTGAGATTGATATCTGATGATCTAATAATGGAGGCCACCTCCTCTCCCAGAAGAGACCGAACTCTCGGCATTACCCAATTCCCCACGAGTCCGCCAACTGACGAATAGCAAATAAGTGCCTGTTGTGAGCTTCACGTGGAATGATCGCCGAAAGAAGCCAATTTTCAGAGAAGATATCAGAGGATCCATCACCAACTAGCAGCTTGATATAACATTCCCCTTTACTACGACCATGTATTAACCGCCGTCTCCTTATATGCGAGGCTCTAGAAGAGAGCCATGTTTGACAAGGGTGCTCACACGGAAAATATTTGGCTTTGAAGAAGGCTGCCCGTAAGCTGTCCTGAGTACGGAGCTTCCACCAGAGTTTTATAGTAGAAGTCCCCATCATATCAAGCAAACTTCTGACCCCCAAGTCTCCCTCTGCCTGTGGCTGCGTCACACTACTCCATTTAATCCATCTCCGTTTATGCATACCATCCTTCGAGCCCCAAAAGAAGATAGAGAACATATCCTCAATATGTCTAAGAACACCAACCGGAGGATTACTAGAAGCCAAGGTGTACATTGGGATAGAAGTTAGAGCAGATTTAATCAGTACGAGCTTTCCACTATAAGATAACATCCCATTGTGCCATCCATCTGTATAACTTCTTATCTTGTCCACCAACTCCGCATACATACCCGAATTTCGTCTCCTCTTCATCAAAGGGCATCACAAATAATTGATCGGAGGGTGTTTAAGAGTGAAGCCAGTGATATTGCTCAACTCTTACGCCCGCTCCATAGAGAAGTCATCGTCCACAAATATGGAAGATTTATCCACACTAATGTGCTGGCTGAAAACTGACTCATAAGCCCGCAGAACCTTCATAAGCTTAGTGATAGAGATCTTGTCTCCAGCAGAAAACAACAATATGTCATCTACATACGCTAAATGAGTAATATGGGAACAACTGCTCAGTGGGCAATATCCATGGAAGGATCTTGTGTATCCAAGACGTTGGAGATTCCTACTATTACGAACAAGGCTGGAGATAAGCCCGCACACCCCCCCCTCCCCCCCCCCGACCCCCGACTAACGCCTCTAAAGGATTGAAAGTAGCCAGAAGCCTCTCTATTTATAACAGTCGAAAACCAGACATTGTTAAGCAACCACAGAATCATATACACCTATTTGTTGTAGAAGCCGATTTTACCCAACACCCGTAGCAGAAAAGTCCAGTTGAGATGATCATACCTTTGTGCATATTGAGCTTGATGGCTGCATTGTCTTTATGGTATTTGTGATCCAGCATACTGATCATTTCTTGAGCTAGGAGGATGTTGTCTACAATCTCACGGCCTTTAAAAAAGTCGTTTTGCTCTGGAGAGAGAATACTAGGGAGGATAGAAGCAAGTCTCCAGGAAAGCAATTTAGAGATGATCTTATTGGAGAAATTGCATAGACTGATCGGACGAAAGTCGTTGAATCCACTAGGATTCTTCATCTTAGGGATAAGCACCAATAATGAACTAGATATCGTTTAGGAAGGGCAAATCCATTGAAAAAGAAATAAACTGCATTAAGAACATCTGCAGCTACAATCTCCCAGCAGTGGACAAAAAAGCTACCAGTGAAGCCATCGGGACCCGCCGCACTTTGTTGGTCCATACTCTTAACCACCTCAAGGAGTTCCTCCAATGTCGGTTTGGCTATGAGCCAGTTGTTTTCTTTTTCTGAAATGATAAGAGGGGATAACATACATAAAATCCGCATTCTGGGCCACCATTTCTTTGTTGTATAGGGCTGCGAAATGCTTATTAGCAACAGTCTTAATCTTCCCAATGGAATCCAAAGTCATCCCATCCATACCCTCAATAGCATGAATATGAAGTTTCCTCCGTTTACTAGTAACACATTCATGAAAGTAACCCGAATTTTTAGCGCCCTGCAAATACCTACTAGGTGTCTCCTCTCATACCCTCACTCACTATATTAGATATGAACAATTACTAGAACTCGACTGGAATTATCAATCATGTTGCTGGAATAATGCTAGAATGCAGTGTACGTGCAAGATCAAAAGTGCATATAGGGTGTATACATGTCATATACAATAGTTCTAACTAAAATATGCTACGAGACAAATATAGAAACATGAATGAAACATTGCTAGTGGTATTTGCCTTTAACCTTCAGACGAAATGTACAATTTGTATAGCTGACTAGGTGAACCCAAGCATGTGCTACTATCCCAAGCAAATACATAGGAGTTTGATCGAGCAGCCGAAGGTAATACGAATGGGTTCTATCGGCTTGCAAAGGTTGTAGATGTTCCGGGTATGTGGAGGTAGATTGTACAGATCCGACAGAAGATGCCATCCAGGTCGAACTGCCGGAAGTCCTTATTAATACGGAGACCTTCCGTGCATAGGAGGGAGGAAGCGTAGAGTTCACCCAATAGAAATGTCAAAATTGGTATCCTCCTCCCCAGAAGAGGCTGTATCCGAACCTGGGGCGGATGATCAGTCAATATCGGAGGGGGAAGGTCCATCGGACGAGGAGTCTTCGGTACATACCATAGGAGTAGATGGTGACGGGGTGTACAGAGGTCCTCGCCAACCACTGAAGCGGGAGTGGGGGCGTTTCCCCGTTTTGTCCCTTAGGCTGGTCATCAACTGCCAACGAGGCTGATATTGGTGGAGGGAGAGGTGACCCAGCAACATCATCCACATCCTCTGGAAAGAACAGGTGATGAACAGACATTAGGAATGGAAGATATGGAGGGAGTAAAGGAAGGGCTTGAGCAAGACAAGGAACATCACAGGCTGCTGGCGAGGGACGGTCCATAATGGATCCAACTCATCCAAAGTGCTGAGAAAGAACAGTTTCTGAAGAATAACATATTGAAGAAACATGAGGTAGTTCAACAAGCCAATCCTTGAGTTCGTGGATCAATAAAGGGATCAACCATATTTGCGTACCCGTGGTAGTAGAGAGTGATTTGTTGAGTCATAGATGAGTATTTAAGGACTTAGTAGGCCAGGCAAGGTCTGAAAAGGGAGTAGAGGCTTTTTGTAACAACATTTTTTGGATATATACTATTTACCTTCTCATATATATATATTTTTTGTAAATGATATATATTTTTTTTGAAGAAGGTAAATTTTATATAGAAAACACACTGATTACAATTATGATCCAACCCAAATTACAAAATGAGTTATTTGGGTCTAGGATATCTATGTCAGCATCTATACTTCTTTGTACAACAAAAATACTAAGGGAAAGACCCTCAAAGATATGGCGATTTCTTTTCCTCCACATGTGTCAACCACCGCTCCAAAGATTAATATGAATCGTCGGTATTCTCTAGCTCCATTTCCTTTATGAGCTTTAACTTCATTCAAGACTGAAGTAAGACATCTATTATGAACGACAGAAAGGCCAAACTTGGCCCTCTGTGCACTCCAACTATCCTAAACAAAGTCACAAGCGAAGAACAGGTGATCCCTAGACTCCTTTTTTTCGCTTAAGCAGCACTTCATATGCTCACATGGGATACCAAACAAGAGCTTGTCTCGAGTAAGGAGTCTGTTTCTAATAATCTTGTTTAGGCACAAGGACATCTTGACTGTCCTCCTTTTGGTCCACACCATCTCAGCCCAATCTACCTCCTCATGGTAGGCCCTTATTTGTTTTAAGGATTTACTGAACTTGAAGGTACCTCTCTCCATATCTTTCAAACCCAATAGTCCTCCCTCTCCTGCCTACCAATCTCCACCGCACGAATGTCTTCCGCATGTGTTGCCTCAATCAAACGGTCCTGCAGTTTATATTCTCCTTCCTGGATAGGGTTACTGACTGAGTCAGTAGAACCCATCAGCTCGTAAACGTGCCAGCCCTCCCTTTCAGTCAAGGTAGAGTGCTTGATCTAAGGGTTGTGACAGATACTGGTTTGAGCCCAAAAGCAGATCATCCTAGTTAGTTTTTCCTTAGGCTTGTTTCTTGTAGCTAACAACGCTTTAACCGTAACTGAGAAGTTGTTGTTGCTACTTGTCGAATTGAAGTCTCCTTTCGAAAAATACCTTCCCTTAACCCAATCAGCCCAAAGTGACTTTCCGTTGATGAATCTCCAGAATAGTTTGAACTGTGCCATTTCTCTAAGGAGGGACAATGGTCGCAACCCAACTCCCCCCTCCTTTTTAGGCCAGCATAATTCCTCCCAACTAATAGCATGAATTCTTCTTCTCTATAGGAAGTTCACGTATATATTTTCGATCTTCTTTATCGTGCCCTTGGGTAGAACAATTGCTTGCAGCCAGTACTGGACAACAGTCGAAATGATCGCTCAGATAAGTTCAATCATACCCCCAAAAGACAATAACTGAGTCTGCCATCCCTCTAGTCTCGATTGCGTGTAGCTGAGAAGACCCTCGCACTCCGCAATAGCAGCATAGTTAATCGAGAGTGGAAGTCCAAGGTATTTAACAGGGAGCTTCCCTTCTTCAACGCCTATCTTAGCCAGCCAATCCTCTTTATTCCTACAAGTACGATTCATAAACATCTGGCTCTTATTCCTATTCAGTTGCAAACCCATCCAACTTTCCAACTTATCGAATATTCCTTTGATCGTGTCAAGAGATCTATTAGAAGGCTCTACAAACACCAGCAGATCATCAGCATAAATAAGGTGAGAGACCACTGGTTCCACCTTCCAAAATAAGGGGGTAATTAACCCATCCACAACCGTTTCATCCAACAAGCAATTCAGGAACTCCATCACTATCGCAAAGAGATAAGGAGATGGGGGTCCCCTTGTCTCAGGCCGCTATTACTGCCAAAAAATCCCTCTGGCTAACCCCTCACCATAATCGAGAAAGATGGAGAGCAGACATATTCCCTCACCCTGCCCATCCACCATTTATTAAAACCCATACAGATCATGATATGACAAAGGAAGTCATCATGATATGACAAAGGAAGTCCTGATTGACCATATCATAAGCTTTCTTTTGATCAAGCTTCATGCATGTTTTGTTACCCCCTTGCTTGTTAAAATCTCTCACAAGCTCATGGGCTAGAAGACAGTTCTCAGAGATGGATCGCCCTTTGATAAACGATGTCTGGTTAGGCAAGATAAGCTCCTGCATCATCTTCCACATCCGGTCACACATAAGATTGGTAATAATCTTGTAAAAGAAATTGCAGCACGCTATAGGGTGGAAGTCTCTCAGCGAAGTCGCACCCTCCACCTTCGCAATCATGATCACAAAAGTATAATTAAGCTCCTTAAGCAACTTACCAGACGTGAAAACTCCCGCCACTTCGAAAATATCCTCCTTAATCATGTCCCAGTAGTTCATGAAAAGGCACTCCCAAAACCATCAGTCCCTGACGATTTGATTGGATCCGCCTTTTTGACGATAAGCTTTATCTCCTCCATAGACATAGGGCCCCGCAACACAAGTTTTTTCTGTCTAGAGACTACTTAAACTCGATGTACGAAAAAGTGGTCGGATAAGAATCCTGGAAGTAAAGATTCTGGTAGAACCGAACCGCCTCATCCCGAATACCATCTACTCCAGTAATAAGATCTCCATTAGGATCAAGCAAACCATGAATGATATTCCAATTTTGCCTAGCCTTTACCGTAGCATGGAAGAATTTAGAGCACATATCCCCATCTTTAAGCTAGTTGCATTTAGCTCTTTGCATGATTTGGACCTCATCCAAGAATCTATCTTTGCACAGTCTCTTTTGGAGAGCAACCTCCTCCTCCATAAGGCCAGGGTCGAGCGATTTTAATTGGACCCTTTGTTGAATGTCTGCCAGCTTATCCTCCAGCTCCTGGAGAGGGATAGCATGTCTTTCTTTGTTTCAGGTCTTTAGAAATCCTTTTGTGGACTTCAACATGCGAACCAGTCTAAATTGAGCAGACCCACTCACCATTTCTTCCACCCATGCTTAACCACCTCCTCATAACCTTCCATATGGATCCATGCATTATTGAATTTGAAAGGCCTCCCTTTGAAAGACGGTAAAGTCGTCAACTTAATAACAATAGGGGAGTGGTCATTAGTACCTGGGGGAGGACATTCCACCCGACACATTTGGAACGAATCAACCCTCCTCCCGTTACAGAGAGCACAGTCCAACTGGATGTAAATCCGGTTAAGGATCGTTCGATTGTTCCAAGTCCAGATATGACTGGACTTGTCCATACACCTGAGCTCAGAGGATAGGAGACATTGTTGGAATTCCGCGAGAATCTATTGCTGGACCAACTGACCCCCTTTCTTTTCGTGGGCGAATAAAGTAGCATTGAAGTCTCCCACGGCAACCAACGACTATCTATTCCTAACTAGCGTGCTAGTCATAGTAATCTCTCTCCATAGTCCTAGACTCTTGATCCGGTCATTATGTCCATACACCGTTCCTACCACAATATGGAGCCCCCTTTGTTGATGAATTTAATGGTAAGGAGTTGGTCTGAGCACTGGATCCCAACTCCTTGCCAAACCCTGGTATTCAACATCACCCAAATGCGACCCATATCACCATAGTCCAGGTTATGTACGGATGACCAGTGCGTAGGAGTACGCCTGGTAATCAAATTATCCGATCTAACTTTGGACTCCAAAATGTTGATAATAGAACACCTGAACTTCTTGCTATATTCTCTAATATTCCTTCACATACCTATCAAATTCGCTCCTCTCACATTCCATGTGAAGATTGTCATAAATTACGATGGTGGGTTCTCTTGTTAACTCAAGGACTCTCTCTAAGGGGGGAGAGAGACCATCATGTCTAGAATTAGAACATTTACCTCCTCCCAATTTAGATTCCACTTTAGCCTGCCAGATTGGATTATAGTAGGTCAGGTGGATGCGACCCATCCTGGCTAGCTGCCTCTTTGCCAGGATCGAGAGAGGCATGGTTCACAGGGTGAACGATACACAACGCTTATCTACTTTCTAGTCTCCTCCTAACTTTGTCATGGTCCCCTTCTTGATTATTAGCTTTGGCCCTGAATATGACCAAGTTCGAAGTATCTTCCTCGTGTTGTATGTCCTGGCCAAAAACCACAACCGTCTGCTGTGCCTTACTACATCCTCCATTACTCCCTTCTTTCTCCTTCTCCACTACCATCCTCTTCCCCAATAGAGCTAGTTGAGGGATCCCTTGTGTACCTAGTTCATCCGTGTCCATGTTTCTCGATTCTGCAACTATGTCGTCCTCTGCCCCCTAGTGTCAGGAGGGACCTTGTTAGCTCCAGCAGCAGCAGTGGAAACGGGACCTCTTGAATCAGGAGGGGGACTGAAGTAGTATCCTCAGAAGGTACTCCAAAGTCCGGGCACTGGGTAATAACATGGCCAAAGCTACGACAAGACATACAACATGACGACACTCACTCATACTCTACTTTATGAAAGATATGTCGCCAGTCGGTAGCTCTATCTCCAGTTTGTCAGGGAGCGTGTCTTCCGCATTAATTTCAACAAAGACCCTAGCAAACTACAAACGGTCTCTTTTATCCGTACAACTATCTATTCGTAAGGGGATTCCTACTCCGCTGGCCAACTTCAAGATAGTAGGACCATTCCAAAGTTGAGGCGAGAGCCATGGAAACCTGATCCATATAGGAACAGTAGCCAAACGGTCTATTTCGAAGTTAGAGGCCGGGTCCCATCTCCTCACGACAACCAATCTACCATCAAAGGTCCAAGGGCCATTATGAATGACCCTCTCTAGGTCTTCCACTATCCCAAACTTGATAAAATAAAAGCCATTATCCTTAGATAATATGTCCATGCTTCCTATAGCTTCCACATCCGCGTGGTAAAGCCCTTGAGCTGACCAAAGTATGGTCGGGCTCCCATGACATAGAGAACAATTGTGTTCTTCCGATATTCCTCCATTTCGAAGATATCGTTTTCTGTAATGACTATGACTTTCCTTCCTTGGACGTTTTTGGGCGCGACGAAATGCATCTCTATGTTCTCCCTAGCCAAATCCGGCCTACACTTATCCACCCATGTGACGGGGGCGTCACTCGTAGTCTTGAAGGGGTTAGAGACTCTCTCCGGCATTCTGTCGAATACTTGGGGGGCATATCTTGCCATAGGGGCAGTAGAAACAGGGGGAGCTCGAGTGGGTCGAGAAATGTGGCGATGGTAGGCACCTTTCTCAGCCGGGGGCATGCCCCCACGGGAAGGACCTCTCCTAGGCGAAGTCGTATGTGTCGAAGCATTTTTTTTCCTTCCACCGACGAACCACGATGGACCATCCCTCATCCAAGAGTCAGTTGGACCCATCAGAAGACGGAGCTGGAGAGGAGGGCGGATGGGGAAGGAGGGGCGGGGGTCTCGAGTTAAGCAGACGGCCGCCAGCACCGGAGGGGAGGGAGGGGTGGATCCAACTCTAGCCCGCAATGGAGCCCACGCGGGGACTCTTGGAGGGGGAAACGGGGTAAGGAGGATGGGGGAGGGGGAGAATGGAGGGATCCGGCGGGCGGTGGGGGGCTCGCAGGGAGGGGGTGTGGCTGGAGATACTCGGGGAGGGGAGGGGGGTTCGGGGTCGAGCGCGCATGTTTTCACCTTTCAAATAACATTTTTTCTGCAGATGATATATATATATATATATATATATATATATATATATATATATATATATATATTTTGTGTATTCTTTCATTAAGCTTCTTGCTGAGATGTGTATTTATGATTATCTTTTGACAGGGCGATCTCAGTAAACCAGAAACCATACCTGCAACTCTAGTTGGTATTCATACAATAGTTGACTGTGCAACAGGACGGCCAGAAGAGCCAATCCGGACGGTACTCTATTTAAAATTGGTTTCTTTCTTTATATTCATCCTTATGGGCTTCTCAAAAAGCATTGATTATCTACACAAACAGACACGTACACACACAAATACACACTCACACACCCCTTTTCAAATACTCAATTTTGCTTTTATACCCGTGTGAAGTTCATAATTGCATGTATACCCTTACAAAATTGTTTCTTTTTGCATGGGTACTCTCTCTAGAATAAGTTGAAAATTATTATATTATGATGTATTTGGGATTATTTAGCTTACAAGAATAATATTATGTGTTATTTTTATGAAGGAGAAGACCAATGACAAACCAAAATAGCAATATAACTAAGCATAAGCTTCATAATATCACTACTAATTATCAAGTTTTGGTCAGATAATCATATAAATAATATTTGAAAATACCATTTCATCTATAATGGATGTAAATTTAGACATTTTTTCATGTGAATTTGGTCTTGAACTTTATTTAATCAAAATAAATGTAGAGATGTTAACGGATACTCAGAGCAAGGACCTCCATACAAAAAGAGATTTTTTTAAAAGGGTATATATATGCAATTTGATGTTTTATAGGGACACGTAAAAGTGAACATTTTAGGAGGAATACATGCAAAAAACCTATATTATATATATATATATATATATATATATATATATAGAGAGAGAGAGAGAGAGAGAGAGAGAGAGAGCCTCATATATATATATATATATATATAGATATAGATATAGATATATAATAGTCTTCCTGCTTGAGTTCTTCCCTGATTCGTCTAATGAGCCATTGAGCTATAGCCTCTTCTTTCTGAAACTGCCTCCTATTTCTTTCCTGCCGTAAGTGCCAACATGTAGCATGGAAGATTTGTCTTGCTAGGACATACATCTGATATGTGTAGGAGCTCCTGGACTTCCTCCCCGACCCTGAGGTTGTAGTGGGTTTAACCTGAAGCTGCATAGAGGCTCTGATTTCATCCCAGATTTCTCTAGAGTAAGGGCACTCAAAGAATAAGTGTTCCACAGTTTCAGGTTGTGCCATAGAGTGCATTCTAGTGGTACCTTTTTGCCAAATTTCTGTAATATGTCCCTGGTCAGAAGTCTCCCTCTGATAGCCTTATACCCACAAGAGCACATTTTCATGCAGTTGTCAGGGAACCAAATTATACTCCAACAGTCTACTTGAGGGTAGTGACTGATGTATCTCCATGCTGAGTTTGTTGAAAACTTCCCTGATTTTGTTAGGGACCAGTGCCAGAAATCCTTCTGTAGTCATTGTGTATCTCAGTTTGCAAAATCTGATCCTTATACAAGTTTGTGATTGTTAGCTTTTCTGGTTTCCAGGACCCTTCCTCTATTATATGGTCTACCTTGTAGTTTTCATTGTAAATAGCATGTCTGCTAGCTATCCCATATTGTCTACGAGCCTTCCTGTCTTGAGCCAGGCTTTAAACCAAATGGAGGTGCAGTTCCCACTGGCTATCTTCCTCTCTATCACTGAAGGATATTATCTAGCTTTCAACATTTGTTTCCATGTGCTAGAGGCATTGTTGTCTATCTCTTGATCTCCATATATTCTTTTGAGATTGGAAGCCAGTGCAGTGTCCCTCGGTCTTCTCAACCCCAGTCCCCCTTCCTCTTTTGTCCTTGCTACTTCTATCCAGCTGATATTGTGCAAGGATTTGTTCCAGAGGAATGTTGCACACTTTCTCTCTGTAATTCTGATTGTTGAGACCGGAATTCTGAATATTTGAAGTCAATAATTGCTGAGAGAGCTTAGAACTGTTCTTATGATCTCTATTCTGCCTGGAAAGGAGAGCAGTGTAGCTTGCATCCCTCAATCTTCTTCCTGTAGTTCTCTACCTCCCTGTGAAATGAGTGCTCTAATGGATAGAGGAATGACCAGATAAGTTACTGGGAGACATCCCTCCTCCATGTTGATACAGTTTTTGAGAGCTTGTTTTCATCTGCTATACTTGCTAAAGTACACCTTGTTTTTCTCATTATTCAAAGTGAGATTTGACCAGTGTTGCAATTGCATGAATATCTCCTTCATGCATACAAAAGAGGCAAAGATAAGTACATCATCAGCATATAACAAATGTGTGAGACACCAAGCTATTCTTTGTTCATGTAAGTCTCCTCCGGCCTCCTCTACACTTAACAGATTGGTGTGAGGAACTCCATTGCCACTCTAAATAGGTAAGGGGATAGAGGGTCCCTTGCCTTATTCCTCTAGAGATCTTGATGAATCCATTTGCTCCACCATTGAGAAGCAAGAAAAATGTGGGGGTGTTAAGTTGCAGCAAGTGGTTGTCAAATCCCATGCAGGTTATCATATGACATACAAAATCTCTGTTTATAGTGCCATATGCTTTCCTCAAGTCAATCTTGATACAACATTTGCTTGTAACTCTTTTATCAAAGTTTCTCACCAATTCATGTGCAAGCAGTACATTATCTGAAATGTCTCTTTTTCAAGAATGCTACTTTGGAGGATATTATATCCATGATGGGCTCCATTTGGTTAACTTGTTTCAGAAGTTTACCCTTGGCGAAGAAGTCTGAGATTGCCTCCAGAAGAATCTGTTTAAGCTCCTACCAATGTAGCTTGAAAAACAAAGTTGTGAATTCATCTGGTCTCGGGGCTTTGTTAATCTCTGAAGTGTTACAGGAAGGGTTAATTTTATTTATCAACTACTATACAACACTAGGTTAGGAACTGTTAGTTAAGAGGAATCCTCCAATTGGATAGAATCTCTCTATTCCTTTTGAGTAACCTTAACCTTTACATTCACTTTAGACATAATGATAGATACATCTTCCTGAGTTATCTTTATATTAATAGTCTGGTGTATCTCTTGCTGCTGAAAAATCTTCTGTTCCTTTCCTTCCAAATATGCCAAACCACTGCCCCCGAGACAACTTTCATCAGGATAGAAATTCTGCTTTTCTTTTTGCAATGCAACCTAAGGGTAGTAAGCATCTCAATAGCTTCCACACACCCCCTCTTTGGATCTCCACCTGTAAAAGACTCGACTTCCAGATCTAGGCTGTATAGGCACAAGTAAAAAACAAGTGTTGGGATGATTTGGAGTCAGCTTTACACAGAGGACATTGTGGATCAACTTGCATCCTCCAACTCAGCAGCTTATATTAAGTAGTATGTCGATGATAGATTTATAAAGGAGGATACCTATCTTTAAACAATTCTCACCAAACCAAACTATGTTTTGTCAATCCAGAGTGTCGTAATGTTTCCTGACCAACTCTTAGCAGAATGTTCGGTGAACAGCTTACTTTGAGGCCCTTCCCAAACCCAGTAATCCACCTCAATGTGGCAGTGAATATGGACACTCCTAATTTCCTCTTGCAAATGTCTAGTGGCCTCCAATCTATCTGTAATTAATTCTCCATTCTCAATAATAGCACTAACTAGTGTATTGCCTCCTAAGATGCATAGTGATTCCCACCCAAGTCTGTCAATAAGCCTCCCATGTGGTACCCAAGGCTCAAACCAGACACTAGTGAGTTCCCCAGTTGCAATATCCCACTTGATATGAGGCAAACTAGCCTGCTTCTGAGACTAGTTTTGCCCCTTAGATATCTAGCCCTCATCCAAGCTGCCCATAGGGAGTCATAATTTGGCAGTTTCCACCGGGGCTTAATTGCACAACCCTCTTTAAGAGTAGTCAATTTAGTGAGTCCCAATCCTCCCTCTGAACTGTCACACGCATGCACATATATATGGGGAAAATCGTTCGTAAGGTTTCCCTTAGAAAGTTTCATGAGGAATTCGTGCTTGAATTAGGTTTTGACAGGTGGACTCCCCTTATAATAATAACAACATCAACAATATATTATTATTATTATTATTATTATTATTATTATTATTATATATAGAGGAGGGTGGTGGCTTATATCGATCGTGTGGGCTTACAAGCCAGGGAAGAACCAATACCGCCAGATGGGGTGGCTATAAATGTTCCTCTTAGTCCTGAAGTGCATGAGACATATATTGGAGTTTATTGAGATTACTCTCTAGAAATGATCCCACATCCATGTGGCAGCTCGAGTGTGTATTTTAATATAAGATTATTCTTTTATTGATTTGTGCATATCTATGTTATCCGGATTCTCCACTTTAAAGAGTAGTACCCATGTCGACCCGATAGGATATGGACATGTGTATGGGTATGAGATTCGTATCCGATTCTCCATGGTGACCATCAGATCCTTCATGGTGACAATCGGAGAGACCGGTAGTGAAGTAGATGGTTTATTTTAATGTGATAATGAGTAGATAGTTTATTTTAATATGAAATCGTGTAAATTTAATTATATATCTTTTATGAAGCTATGCTAAAGATATTTTAGACGGAGATTTCAAATTTTATATTTTGCAAGATATTATTTTGGAATTTTAATCGTATCAAATTTTCAATTTTGGGATTTAGAGTGTCGAACTTATCTAAAATTTTAAATTAAAAATTATAACCAAGGATTTTATGCTTTTCTATAGATAAGAAATTTACAATACTTTAAATTTATTTAAAATTTTAAGGTAGGATTATAATTTTATTAGAGTTAAAAATTTTAATCGGAGTACATATAATCTAAGTTATATTTTCCATAATGTTTTTTAATAGCTATATTTTTATAACCATGTGGTGTACGGGTATTTTTGCTAGTATGTGTGTGTAATTAAAGAGATATAAGGCTTGGGTCTGTCGGACAAAATTCAAGCGCTATAGGGCACATTGATCACTAACTAATTACTAACAGAATGAATTATTCCTATATATATGTATATGATGTAGCGTAGAATTCTCATCCCTCTGGGATTCATTTTTCTTTCTTTCTTTTTCCCTTTTTTTTTGATAGAGTTGTTAAGAATTCTATTTCTTTTAGGACACTTATTTTGACTCTATCTCTTATTAGGAAAGTGAATTATTAGAAAAGTCTCTATATTTAGTTTTTACAATATTTGATTATGATTAGAATTTGTGTTTGATTAGGATTAGAATGTCATAAAAGTCCTATAAATAGACACCTTTTGTATCCAGTTGAGAATAACTTTTAATCAATAAAATTCTTCTTTAAGTTCTGAGATTTGTTCTTTCTTTTCTTGGTTGTGGACTCGACTGTTCTGTGGATTCAGAAGCCCCTCGCTTGTGGTTTTCAAGTAACTTTCATGCGGTGGTCCAGTTATTGCGGCACCAATTCACTCTCACTAAGCAACGGTGGTCCAGTTATCGTCACCACCGATCGACTTGGCAATTGTCTTGCACGAAGGTAAGCCCGTTTTTCTATCACGCCGCGTCAAGTGGTATCAGAGCACTACAGATCAAGGATTCCAATTTCTTTGGAAACCTTTGAGAATCTTTCTATTGCAAAACAACAATGGCGAAATCAGTCACGCACAAGGAGTTTGATGCCCTTTCTAATAACTTTGAAGCCTTGTCAAGCAAAGTTGATGTCCTATCTAACAAACTAGACGGAGTACTCGATTTTCTTGTAATCAAATCCAACGATGTGGTTGATATCACAGGGATACTGTCTACAGAGACAAGAGGAACAAATGCTCGTCCTACTACCGGCTGCCCACAAAAGAGTCCATATTATGCCCACAACAGTGGATCCCCTCACAAGGAATACTGTGAAGACAGCGACGACGAAGATTCGAGCTGGCATGGATCTCATTATCAGGGCCCCCAAGCCATCTATGCAAACCAAGTACAACGGGGCCATGCATACCAACTATGGGGCCAATGTGACTACGAAGGAGGAGGTGGTTTCAAAATGAAGATGTATCTTCTCTCTTTCAACAGTCGACTACATATCGAAGACTTCCTTGATTGGCTCACAGAAGTAGAACGCTTCTTCGAGTACATGAACATCTCTAAAGAGAGGCAGGTTTACCTCGTAGCCTACAGACTTAAGGGAGGCGCCTCTACTTGATGGGAACAACTTGAGCACATTTGTGAGAGAGTTGGCAAAGCTCCTGTACGTAGTTGACACAAGATGCGACGACTGCTACGACAATTTTTTTACATCCGAATTATTAACAGATTCTCTATCGTCAATATCAGAATTGTATACGAGGTACACGACCTGCAGCTGACTACACTGAAGAATTCTCCAGACCCTCGTTCCGCAACAATATGTACGAGACGGATCTCCTTCAGGTGACCTATTATCTTGGCGACCTAAGGCAAGACATCCATGATCAACTCTACCTGCAGAATATATATACACTTAGTGAAGCAATCACCTTAGAAGAGAAGGTAGAACAATAGATTGAGAAGTTCAAGAGTACACAAAACCATTTTGATGCTAACAGCCGTGGACCAACAACAAAGGACAATTGGGTGCCAAATCAAGCTTCGAGCTATTCCAAAAAGGACAAAGGACCAACATATACTAATTATCTTCCCCTAACGACACTTCCAAGAGTACATGCCCCGCAACAAGTTGCTAAACTTCAACAAAATGTCAATCTTTACAGCAAACCAAGAGTAAACATGTTCTACCGTTGCAACGAAATCGGACATCTATCCAACAACTGCCCCCTCAGAGCACAAGTTGCCTTTGCTGATTATGAAGACAGAGGGAGAAGAAGAACACCCAGGAGAAGAGCATGTCCTTCCTGAAAATGATGGTGAACAACTAGTGTATGTCGTTAGGCGGCTACTGGTACCCCAAAGATTGAAGAACTGTCCCAGTGCCATAATGTCTTCCAGACCGGATGCAAGGTCAAAGACATGCTATGTGACATCATCATTGGCAATGGGTTTACAGAGAACATTGTTTCAATAGCAATGGTAGTGAAGATGAGACTGACCAAAGAAGCACATCCGACTCCATATAAGATTGGCTGGATTCAATAGGGCCACAACATGGTCGACTCTAAAGTGTGTCGCATACCCTTCTCCATCGGTAAGACCTACAAAGATGAAGTCATGTTTGCCACATCATCCTCGGTCGACCCTGGCAATTTGACAAAAATATCACGTACCAGAAAAGAGACAACACATATTCCTTCCTTCAGATGGACGATGCCTCACTCTCTATCTATTAGCACCGGACGGTATTTCTAAGACCAGTCCACAACAACAAAAGACTGTTATGATTGTTGACAGTCAAGAACTTGAAAGCGGCTTTGATAAACAAGAAGAATTATGCACATTAGTTGTATCAGGTAAAGCAGAAGTATTTCACACAAACATTCCTGAAGCAGCCAAGACTTTAATACAAGAGTTTCGCGACGTCATGCTAGATGAACTGCCTTGTAAGCTTCCACCAATGGGAAACATTCAACATGAAATAGGCCTTATCCCAGGTTATAGACTTCCAAATATTCTACATTATCGGATGCACCCAAATGAGTGCAAAATCCTCCAAGACCAAGTTGCAAAATTGGTCCAGAAGGGCTTGATCAGAGAGTACCTCAGTCCCTGCGGTTCCCGCATTGCTTGTGCCAAAGTAAGACGGCTCGTGGCGTATGTGCATTGGCAGTTGAGCTATTAACCGCATCACCATCAGGTATTGCTTTTCCTTACCTCGACTAGAAGACATGTTGGATATGCTTGCAGGGTCTACTATATTCTCAAAGATTGACTTGAAGAACGGCTACATCAGATTCGGATCTGATCTGGTGATGAATGGAAGACTGCTTTCAAGATTCGAGAAAGACTATGAATGGGTCGACATGCCTTTCGGACTTTCGAATGCGCCAAGCATATTCATGCGCCTCATGAATCAAGTTTTGAAGTTGTTGATGGAAAAGTTCGTAGTCGTCTACTTTGACGATATTCTGATTTATAGTAAGAGCCAAACTGATCATCTGAAGCACCTCAGGGATGTTCTCACTCTATTTCGAATTAATAAAGTCTATGACAATCTCAAGAAGTGTAGCTTCCTTACTAACCAACTCATCTTCTTGGGATTTGTAATTAGCGCCGATGGACTCAAAGTTGATGAAGAGAAGATTTGAGCAATTTGCGACTGGCCTACTCCAAAGGCAATGACTGAGAGTTCGAAGCTGTTCAAGATAAGTCATATTGCTATAGTCGTAAAACTATAATTTCTTGAAGTTTAGGATGCACTAAAGAGGGGGAAAAAAGAAACAGTAGGACCTGTGGATATTCTACTAAGGTTTGAAAATGTTTAGGAGAGGAAAAGATTGATGTTGCTTATTGATTTAATCGGCCAAATCCTAAGAACTAAGAATATGTCGGATTAATGGAGAAACAGTGTTATAATATTTATATAAAAGAAGGAGATATACATAGTCATAATAACTATCGAGGAATTAAGTTTATGAGTCATACCCGAAACTATGGGTGAGAGTGATTGACACAACATTGATATAATTTTAAGTAGGTAATGGTAGTTTGGAGCGAATCACAAAATCATTTGGATTATGCATTCCCAAACTTTTAAGCAAAAGATTAAATTTAAGATCAACGTCCTTTATGATATGGACATTGTAGTACTTAAACAATTTCACTCTCCAACTTGAATTGTTCATTCAGGTTGTATGAGAATATGAATTCACACATTATTATATGTGGGTATTATCTTTTTTACACTTTATTGTTGGCTAATTAGTATTTAGACCTTGAATTTTATAGCAACTTAGAGTTCAAGCACTAACATGTCCAATTGAAAAGTTTGGACCCTGATTTTTTTTTTTTTCCATTATACCCTCCCTCCCATGCCTGAGAATGAAACTTCCCTATATAGACTAGGGAGGATAAAATGGAAAAAAAGAAACCAAAAATAAAAATTTAGGATCCAAACTTTCCAATTGGACATGTCAAAGCTTAAAGTCTAAGCTAGTATAGAATTTAGGGTTTAAACGCTAATTAGTCCTAAATGTTTTGGCTTACAATGCTTTATAGAGTCCTGTATAGATTTGCACTATTGGAGCGTGTAGATTGGAGCGTGTTGATTGATAGTCCCATAATGTATATATCTAGGAGTATAAATCGCACCCACCCAACATTCCTTACATCCAACTAGCTTTCATCCCGAGCTAGCATAGTGGTTGTGCTCTTTGTTGAGGAGCTAACAACAAATAAGTTATTTCTCCTCCCAAGCCGGAGCATATTGCTACTGAAATGAACCTGTTTTCACAAAGACTCCACCAAGCCGGAGCATATTGCTTCATTGTAGGCTTCCTATATCTGTCTCCAGACAATGCATTATCTTCGATCGACGAAAAGTGGTTCTTCCCCATCCAACAAGGCAGCTTTAGAGGAAATTGATGCAATGGAGGTTTCACTCCTATCATCATGTGTTGATTTTTCGCTTCATCTTAATTCTTTGACTACCGTATAGGGGGAAAGTCCCGGCAGCCAGTTAGAACAGAAAGTGCCCACCCTTGGCAAATATCAGTCCGATGTGCATTTGATGTTGCATTTTTATTCTTCCATCAGAATTTGCAAAGAATGCAACTGTATGCAGGACTATGTACATGACTGAGTAGGAATAGCATTAGTCTTGATATATTATTATCTTGTTACATGAAGAATGAGTTTACTTGTTCATTGCTTGTTCTGACTGACTTCTATTTAGGTAGACTGGGAAGGGAAAGTTGCTCTCATACAATGTGCAAAGGCAATGTCTATTCAGAAATATGTATTTTATTCAATCCACAACTGTGATAAGTATCCCGAGGTTCCTTTGATGGAAATCAAGCACTGTACTGAGAAGTTCCTTCAAGATTCTGGTCTGAACTATGTCATAATCCGATTATGTGGTTTCATGCAGGTATTTGAAGTTCCAGCGTATGAATCTATATTTTATCTCCAAGTTTATTGATAGAAGTTAAGATTTTTGCCAGTTTTGGATACTAAACTATGAAGTTGTTCAATATCTTATAGAGCAGTAGAAATAACTGAAAAATATTCATGTTTAGTACTTAACAATATCCATGTACCAAATATTTTACTTCAGTCTTGGATGTACTCTCAAGAATAAGATGTGATGGAGATCCAGTTCGCATCAACAACATGGATCGTGTCATCATGAGTTTCATATTGGTTTTTGGTCATGTATTACTTGAGTTTAGTTTGCTTTATTTGAGTTCGGGTCAGTTGAGTCTATTCTGGGTTAATTTAAGTCTTGCGCCTGAGTTTAGTTGAGTCATGTTTTAGATAGTTTGTCAGATTTTATTTTCTTTCGGACCTGTTTGCAATTTCCATCCTAACATTTATAAATAGTGTAATCAGACCTTTACTAATTGGTGAATGAATGAGATCTTCGGTTGATACTCTTGTGGATGTATGTGATGTGCAAATTGATGTGAAACCATTTTTGTTACTTTTCAGTCCTTGAAGATGCATGATTAAAACTATCATGAAAGTTTTCAGAGTATTGTTTAAATCTCTCTAGAAAATTCACTTTGTAGACTGTCAGCATAAAGTCCCATGTACTTTGTATGAAAACCTTAAATGAGATTAGAAAAGTTTACAACGAAACAACCAATTATGAAAAGTTTGTTTGAGGTTAAACTATGCCAAGTATGCTTAGAAGCTATTTCCAAGATGGTTATGATGAAATAGGTCAAGCATAGTGTTCAAGAGAAATTTTATTCAGTGTTATTCTGTCGATATTCATTCATATTATTGTCTGGCTTTTTGTTTTTATGTTCATTATCTGAATTGGTATCGTCAACTCATTTCCGGTTCATAAGAATATATAGGGCTTGATCGGGCAGTATGCTGTGCCAATACTTGAAGAAAAGTCAGTGTGGGGAACTGATGCTCCAACTCGAATAGCTTACATGGATACACAAGTTGAGACTAACTACTTCACCTCGATAGACTCATGTCATTTGTTATTATCATAAATACAAAGCGTTTTGTAATGTTCCAGGATATAGCTCGGCTAACATTTATAGCCATGCGCAACGAGAAAGTTGCTAAGAAGCTGTTTACATTTGCTGGACCTCGAGCATGGACAACCCAAGAGGTGAGCAAAAATTTCTTTTGTGGAATAATAGAAAGCACCCCCATCATAGCGTTATGGATTAATAACTTGCATGGTTTAATATGTGAATTTTTTTATTACTTATTAGTGCATTTGCATGCTAGAATCACTCACTATTTTCATGATTTCAACTGGTTTTAATTTGAAGAAAATTGATGGAGATATGTATACTTAATATTCCTATTAAGCATGAGAATGGTTGTTGCAGTGTGTAGAATTGGAATAAATTGTTAACTTTTATTGATGAGAATACAACATATATATATAGTAAAGAATAACCCCTCTCTTTATTACTCTACCCGATGTGGGACTAAAGCTCATTACTAATATAATACTTAACACTCTCTCTCAAGATGGAGCATAGATATCAATAATGCCCAGCTTGTTACACAAAAATTGCACCCGAGGACCCAAAAGAGATTTCGTGAAGATATCGGCTATCTGATCACCGGTCCTCACGTGATGAAACTTTATCATCCCCTTTTTATACTCATCACGAACGATGTGGACATCAATTTCAATGTGCTTCGTCCTTTCATGAAATACATGATTTGTAGCAATATGGATAGCAGATTGGTTATCACACCACATATATGCTGCTTTTGATCCTCCTTCTCCTAGCTCTTGTAGAAGATGCTTTAGATATACTACTTCTTCCGTGCTCCCGCAGGTAATCGGCCGTCCCCGCTACGCGCGAATCACCGCCCCAGCGCTCCCGCGGGACGATTTTTCCAATCTGGACGTGATGCCGCACGAGCACAAGGTGTGCCCGTGCAAGACCATGATCCGAACAGACGGTAAAATAGCTAAGCCACAGAGTCGCACAGATAGTCCGAGTGCAGCGGAATAAGAAACGAACAGGCGATTGGTAACAAGTTCACAGAGTCGTCAATAGCGGAAGCATTGAATAACACAAGTATAGAAATAAAACAAGCATTTTATTGATATTGAATAAGTGTTACAAGCGGCGCTAGTCCGAGATTACAAGTCGCTCAAGCCCTCTCTCTCTGAAACAGTAAAAGCATGCTAAGTGGCTACATTTGTGGAATGATACATAGGCGATGTTCTAACATTATGTCTTGTATATGCGATTTAGTTCCGGACGCAACGCTCCAAGGCTTCAAAGCGAACTCTACGCCTTAGCACGCACGAAGGAAGTTTTCGCACCGAACGAGGTTCTCACGCACACTGCAAGCAATCTGGTGGGTTATCAGTACATGAATGCACTAGTGGGGAGGCTTCTCGCTCGCTCGACAAATCCCAACACGTTATATAGGTTATGTGCACCATCTATTAAGTTATTTTTCTAGTCTTGCCTTAGGATCAGTTTCATGGCATAATGTACAAGCCTACTCGTGTGGCAGTACGCCGTGCGATATAAGAGTAACACGACGATACTTACCAATATACCATTTGTCCTTCCCTATCCAAGGCAAACCAAGTTAAACCAAGCACGAGCATATATAATGAAATCTAGGAGCAATCGCATAAGCAACACAAGTGTCGTGAGCGAGGTTCTGTTTCAGGTGCATGAGTTATATAGATTATCTAGAAGTGTTGCAGAAGATGTTCAATTGTTCAATTATGTACAAGTGTGCACGATGTCTAATACTCATATCCGTTCAGGTGTTACAAGTTACTCGATGTGATACAATGACTCGCACGCAAATTGCCGCTAAGCGAGGATGACTTATCTATATGAACATGAGTTGCTGGCATAGCCATTAAGGACGAGTTATAGTCATTGACGATGATGGAATGCAACGAAAGCACATGAGACGCTACAAACCATCCCGTCCAACATATGAGACTATCAGCCTTTGAGTAAGAATGGCGCGGCGTGAGCGGAGATGCCATCCTGCTCGCACATGAAATGCTGCTACGTGAGTTCCATCCTGATCGGATCGGCCCCGGTGCCCCGGAGACCGTCCGTGGAACGAGATTTGAGAATCTCCCTTGTTTCCAAGTTGTCCGTGACATGTAAGTCTTGGGTCTTCCAGATTCACAACATGACATGATAATCCTTGATTCTTGTTCTGAACGAGTATTGCTCCACGAGCTATGCTTCTTGCTTTACTTGACATGATTCTCGTTCAGTGTTCAACTTGAATTGATGCATTCCCCTAGTTCGGGGACTGCCTTGGCGACCTAACGGTCCCGGATACTTGCAGGTTCATATTGCACAGAAGAACTATTTGATAGTCTTCTGGCTAACTAGATACATGCACGATACGGATAGTGTTACTTGATTGTGGCATAAATATAAGTGAGTGGAACGAAACAAAGAGTATAAACTATAATGTAAGCAGGCAAGCATGCATTTATATGAAACATAACCATTTACATTGACACGGTCCAAGGGGTAGTGCGAGGAGTGCAACCGTACAGGGATATATCGAGCGACATAAAATGTAGGGCGTGCAGTGTAAACAAGTGAAACAGTGCATTACGAAGGGTCCATAATGATCTACTCGAGGCATAGTGGGGTCTACTTGCACAAAGCAAAGTTAGCATGCGAGGGTCCATTTATAAGCCAAGTTTCATTTCCATGTTCTAACACAAGCAATACAAGATGGGATTATTCCCTTAGCTAGGTGCATTGTATTCTTTATTAGCATGCAATAGGTGATTCACCTAGCGACTAGCATGTATCGTCCATATTTTAAGTGTGCTGGCTAAGCAAAGACAAGTTTATCGTAGCCACCCACCTTAGCGATGATTCGCTTCGGTCGAGCGATACTCCGAGCGAGCCTTTGAATGTCTAAGTCTGAACTCCTGAAGGGCCAAGTCTGAAAATCCTTTGCCTCAAACGAGTTTTCTCGCTAAGCAAAGCGGGTCGGGTCGTTGCACTTGCACCGTTTGAATCGGCTATCAGCTTGAACGGAATTGGTCGTTACATTATACACCACTCAGAAAAAGTCTCATCCTTGAGACTTCCTGAGCGCAAACCATTATATCGCACTATCGAATATATCTCAAGCATAACAATAATCGGTACCACTAGATCCGTTCGAACACAATTTCCTACCCGTTCCTTATTACCGTGTCGCATGTATGCTGGGTCGGTCTCATTGAATGACTCTATCATTCAATCCAAGCTCTGACTCGGTCTCTACTGCACCTTAGCGCGGAACATATCGCATAACGCGGGGTACGTTACAATCCATCTTGAATAACGATCTAAGGCCGAGGCAAACTTATCCAAGTCGTTATACTCGTTCATGCGAATCTAACATATTCACTTGTACTAGCATTCGAGATCAGCATATCGCGAGTCTGGATCATGCACATATTCAAAGCGTCCATTAAACATATGCATGTCAGCCAACTTAGCGATAGCGAAGTCTTTGCACTCGAGTTCAACATATCATTGAGTCTTGGATCGTGCATACGTTCAAGACGTTCCTCAAACATATGCATTCAACCAAACTTAGAGATAGTGAAATCGGACAAGCTACTTACGAAAGTCTCAAGGGTTCACGTCTTATGAATCACAAGGGTATACTTTCCAACATGGTCAATAAAATTCCAAGTCATTTCTATTCCGACTCAATCAAGCTTTGCACTACCATTAAGCACGATCTATCCGATCAACCGACTAGCGTCCATATCCTATCACACATTCTGTTTGTGTCAAACGTAGCACACACTTACCGTTCCAAGTCTAACACTAAGTCTTACTGCCCCAGTTCTTTAGCTTTGCTCAAGCAATCATCTAAAGTCGGTTACACAAGTTCTTTCACTCGGCACAGGGTCGTCTGCCTAATTACTAGGCCAGCTCACAAGGTCATAGGTACAAATTCAAGCACACGATTCATCGTGCAAATCTGTCGCACGATGCTCGTCCCAATTTCTAAGGTCAAACCATTGTTCATTTGCACGAGATATTCTACCCAAGCTCGTTTCACCCAGATTTCTAAATATCGAGCACATATTATCCTACTCACATTAATACGTTCGTTGCACAGGGTTTGAGTCCGTTCAGTCAAATCCATGATATATCCAAGATGCAGGACAAACCTAGCAATTCGCATAGTCTATCTCCTCAAACATGTTTTGATAGAATCCATTTATCTATTTCTAAGTCTAGACCACCAAGCCATGATTCAATATCCAATCACCGATCTCAATCATAACTCTTAAGTTGTCCAACCAGATTCGCGTATCCGTTCACGAAACCATCAAGTGTGTCTTACTCCAGGTTCTAGACTAACTTATCCTTGAAATACTTTCGATTCACTTGCATTCCCAAATTCGTCTTATCATGTCGAACCACAAGTCAAGACGATCCATCAGTTGTCACGCTTCGGTCTTCCGCAAGTTCGATCATCCTCGTTGGACGTGAGATCACCACACCAACGCTCCCGCTAGATAATCTTAATCCGAACGTGACTCATGTACGAGCATAGAGTTACGCTCGCACAAGACAAGAACATCTGACATTATGGTTTTCATCAAAACGATCGAGATACCTTATCATTTACTCTTCGCTCCATCCAAGTTATATCTATTAATCCACCAAGTCTTGTCCGTTCATGCCGTAATTATAATTCGTCTAGCAAATTCATCCAACTTCAATATTACCGTTTGATAAATCTATAGTCTACTTCTGACATTCCTCAAACAACTAAGTTTCAAATATTCAAGCCAAAGTCTATCCACTTTTGATATGTTCCATTCATCGAGTTCGTTTGGAATAATCACCGAACATGTTCCCGTGAGTTCGATCATCCCCGCCGGACGTGAAATCAACACGCCGGCGCTCCCGCAGGATAATCGTTCTCGGTCAGGACTGATTTCGAGGTTATCTTTTCGAACTAGATTTAAGATCGTTCTTCTAAACTCAAGGTCAAATTCGTTATCGCTTACTTCTTTCATCGAAACATAATATTCATTCTCAAGTTTCAATCCATTTGATTTAATTTGAAATCGCTCGCACGGTCCATCAAGTTTCCACCAAGTTTTCTTGACCAAGTTATCGATTTTTTTTATCTTGAATTCCTATTCGATATAAGCCTTATAACTTGTTCAAGACATTCCCAAATCATTCAAATCAACTATAACACGAGACCCATGAATTCGTTTGAACATTTCCAAAATGATCCATACACCACTCAGGAATCGAGTTACCCAATTAAATCCTCAATCGTGTTCGCATTACTCGCTAGCATATTCACCAAGTCGTTCCTTAGAATTCCTGCACGATACCTAAGCATTGCCTGATAAATCTTAGTCTCGTATATATCCTGTTGATAGTCATCCAAGTAAACCATATATAATTTGTATCTTCCAGATACAAAATGTCGTCTAAGCTATTTCTCAAAATCCAAACATGATTCTCTATATTCGCCTTAGCTGATAAGGTTTCTATCGGTTGCCATTCTAAGTCTGACTTAACCTTATCTGAACGATATCTCAATCTCGCTTGCAACTAGCTTGCACCAAAAGGGTCTTGGCGCGCGATACTCAACACAACTTAGCCAAAAGGCTGTGTGCATAGCTAACCGTCCAAACGATATTCTATCTCGCACACTAACCAGCTGAAAAATAATATATAGGTATTCGGGTTCGCACATAACTTGCAAATTCTAGCAGGAGTCTATTCCCACAAAGTCTAACACAGGTCGGCACAAAGGTCTTCGCATTACAATTTCGTACAAGCAATCATATTATTCACATGCACTTTTTGAAATTATTTAGACTTATTGTATGGAACATCCCAATCGGGTCAACGAGAGAGTGTATGCACATAACCCACGAACGAGCTTTCGAAACTGAGAAGATCGATAAGAAGTCCAAAGGCGTAAAGCCATGCTCAGATACCAATATGTCACGTTCCGATCTCCCACAGGTAATCGATCGTCCCTGCTAGGCGTGAATCACCGTGCCAGCGCTCCCGCAGGACGATCTTTCCCATCTAGACGTGATGCCGCATGAGCACATGTTGTGCCCATGCAAGGCCATGATCCGAGCATGCGGTGAAATAGCTAAGCCACAGAGTCGCACAGATAGTCCGAGTGCAGCGGAATAAGAAACGAACAGGCGATTGGTAACAAGTTCACATAGTCGTCAATAGCGGAAGTATTGAATAACACAAGTATAGAAATAAGACAAACACTTTATTGATATTAAACAAGCGTTACAAGCGGCGCTAGGCCGAGATTACAAGTCGCTCAAGCCCTCTCTCTCTGAAACAATAAAAGCGTGCAAAGTGGCTACATTTGTGGAATGATACATAGGCGATGTTCCAACATTATGTCTTGTATATGCGTTTCAGTTCCGAACGCAACGCTTCAAGGCTTCAGAGCGAACACCACGCCTTAGCACGCACGAAGGAGGTTTCCGTACCGAACGAGATTCTCCCGCACCCTGCAAGCAATCTGGTGGGTTATCAGTACATAAATGCACTGGTGGGGAGGCTTCTCGTCCGCTCGACAAATCCCAACACTTTATATAGGTTCTGTGCACCATCTATTAAGTTATCTTTCTAATCTTGCCTTAAGATCAGTTTCATGGCATAATGTACAAGCCTACTCGTGTGACAGTGCATCGTGCGATATAAGAGTAACACGGCGATACTTACCAACTTACCATTTGTCCTTCCCTGTCCAAGGCAAATCAAGTTAAACCAAACACGAGCATATATAATGAAATCCAGGGGCAATCACATAAGCAACACAAGTGTCGTGAGCGAGGTTCTGTTTCAGGTGCACGAGTTATACAGATTATTCAGAAGTGTTGCAGAAGATGTTCAATTGTTCAATTATGTACAAGTGTGCACGATGTCTAATACTCATATCCGTTCAGGTGTTACAAGTTACTCGATGTGATGCAATGACTCGCACGCGGATTGCCGCTAAGCGAGGATGACTTATCTATATGAACATGAGTCGCTGGCATAGCCATAAAGCACGAGTTATAGTCATTGACGATGATGGAATGCAACGAAAGCATATGAGGAGCTACAAACCATCCCGTCCAACACATGAGACTATCAGCCTTTAAGCAAGAATGGCGCGGCGTGAGCGGAGACGCCATCCTGCTCGCACATGAAAGGCTGCTACGTGAGTTTCATCCGGATCAGATCGGCGTGTGTGCTCCGAAGACCACCGTGGAGACCGTCCGTGGAACGAGATTCGAGAATCTCCCTTGTTTCCAAGTTATCCGCGACATGCAAGTCTTGGGTCTTCCAGATTCACAACATGACATGATAATCCTTGATTCTTGTTCTGAACGAGTATTGCTCCACAGCTGTGATTCTTGCTTTACTTGACATGATTCTCGTTCAGTATTCAACTTGACTTGATACATTCCTCTGGTTCGGGGACTGCCTTGGCGACCTAACGGTCCCGGATACTTGCAGGTTCATATTGCACAGAAGAACTATTTGATAGTCTTCTGGCTAACTAGATGCATGCACGATACGGATAGTGTTACTTGATTGTGGCATAAATATAAGTGACAAGTATTGGAACGAGGCAACGAGTACAAACAACAATGTAAGCAGGCAAACATGCATTTATATGAAACATAAGCATTTACATTGGTACGGTCTAAGGGGTAGTGCGAGGAGTGCAACCGTACAGGGACATATCGAGCGACATAAAATGTAGGGCGTGCAGTGTAAACAAGTGAAACAGTGCATTACGAAGGGTCCATAATGATCTACTCGAGGCATAGCGGGGTCTACTTGCACAAAACAAAGTTAGCATGCGGGGGTCCATTTATAAGCCAAGTTTTATTTCCATGTTCTAACACAAGCAATACAAGATGGAATTATTCCCTTAGCTAGGTGCGTTGTATTCTTTATTAGCATGCAAGGGGTGATTCATCTAGCGACTAGCATGTATCGTCCATATTTTAAGTGTGCTGGCTAAGGAAAGACCAGTTCATCGTAGCCACCCACCTTAGCGATGATTCGTCTCGGTCGAGCGATACTCCGAGCGAGCCTTTGAAAGTCTAAGTCTGAGCTCCTGAAGGACCAAGTCTGGAAATCCTTTGCCTCAAACGAGTCTTCTCGCTGAGCAAAGCAGGTCGAGTCGTTGCACTTGCGCCGTTTGAATCGGCTATCAGCTTGAACGGAATGGATTGTTACACGTGCCATGAGCAGTGGCTCGATATTCTGCTTCTGAACTTGACCGTGCTATCAAACTCTACTTCTTGCTCTTGAAAGAGAATTACCTTGTTTCACCAATGATTCCAAAAATGTACAATCCTTGGAAAGGTTGCTCTCAACTTTTAACGCACAAACATTTTATCAGCCTGCCTGCTGAAGATTAGAGAAAGTATCACTAGGTTTTTTCTGTGAGGGCCCATGGTTATTATGATTTGTAAAACAGATATTTTGAAATCAAAAATAGACCAAATGATAGTGTCCTATTTGTGTCAATTATAGAATTGTTGGTTTCCTTTATGTTTGTGACTGTATCTATATTGTAATTCCCTTGTGGACCCTCCAGGCTCATCAACATGTAGGTCTCTCCATTCCTGTGCATGACGGAACACGATAGAATGTATCATGCTTGAGTGCATTTTGGTCCACAACTAAATAACTTGAGTTCATTGGTCTCAACGACCTTTCCAAGGAGTGGATTGATGCAAGCCAAGAGAGCAACCTCACCCATGGATACAGGGGCAAAGTTACTCCCAGACGAGGGGGTCCTGATGACCAATCCGGATTAGTATCGTCGAGTGGTTGGAAAACTCAACTACTTGACGGTCATGACTCGTCCGGACATTTCCTTCGCCGTAAGGGTTGCAAGTAGATTTATGGCTTCTCCACGAGTTCCACACTGGCAGACAGTCCACAGAACTTTGCGCCATTTAGTCCAGAATCTATGAAAAAAAATTCGGATGGAGAATCATGGACATACTCATGTTGAGTGCTTTACCGATACTGATTGGGGTGCAAGTTTGACGTATAGACGGTCTACATCTGGCTACTCGGTATTTATTGGCGGAAATTTGGTATCGTGGAAGAGCAAGAAGCAGAGTGTGATAGCACGGTCAAGTCCGTTGAGACCACTCCGAATGATGCTCCTGCTGATCGAACTGCTCTTGGTGCAGCTCATGCTGGATTCCGTGGTGGTCGTGGAGGATGTCGTGGTGGCCGGAATGCTGGCCGAGATGGTAAATGAGGCAATGACGATCGTGATGGAGGGAGACAGCGCACATGCTTCAACTGTGGTCTGCAAGGCCATTTTCAATGGCAGTGTCCTAAAGCTCCTGTCGCCAATGTTACATATGATGCTCCTGATGAAGGAGGGTGTTCCGTGCATATGAATGCAGAGACATACGCAGATTTTATTGACTTCCAAACTCAGTGTCATGGTGAAACTTCGACTTCTATGTCCACAGCCGGTACCCAGCGGCGTGTTGGTAAAGTCAAAGCAATGGGTAATTGACTCTGGTGCATCTGCCCACATGACAGGCGACGCATGTATGATACGCGATTATGTATCGGTCGGTCGTATGTCTGATATTACTGTTGCCAATGGTGGTTCCCTGACAGTTCGTGGCAGAGGAAGTGCTCGTCTTTCGTCAGGTCTGTCACTCAATTATGTCTTACGTACACCTAAAAACTCATTCAGTTTACTTTCGATTAGTCGGCTTACTCGTGACATGCATTGCTCGGTAATATTTTTTCTGATGGTTGTGTTTTTCAGAACCTAAAGACTGGAAAGACTGTCAGTGCTGACATGAATCTCAATCCCTTTGAGCTACACTTTCAGTTAGGTCATCCATCTATCTAAGCTCTCCAGAAAATGTACCCATTTTTAGATATTCCTACCTCTTTTCATTGTGAATCGTATCGGTTAGCTAAACATTACCGGGTTTCCTATCTGGTAAGTCAAAATAAATCTACATCCGCTCCTTTTGAGTTGGTGCATTCTGATATATGGGGACCATGTCCGGTTGAATCGATGATGGGTTTTAAGTACTTTGTTACCTTTGTTGATGAATACTCACGTGTCACGTTTGTCTATCTGATGAAAAATTGCTTCGAACTCTTTAAAATTTTGTGCAATTTTTATACGGAGATCAAAACACAATTTGGTATTCCGGTTAAATGTCTTCGAAGTGACAATGGTCGTGAGTATGTCTCACAAGTTCAACTCGCACCCGTCTCGAAATAGTATCATCTACCAAACTTTATGTCCTTACACACCACAACAAAATGGTGTGGCTGAACAAAAGAATCACCTTCTCTTAGAAACAATGCGTGCTCTTATGTTTCAGGCACGTACTCCCAAAAAAATTGTCGGATGTGGTACTTACGACATGTTATCTTATTCATTGCATGTCATCATTCGTATTCAATGGTGCTACTCCCTTTTCTCATTTATATTCCGAACGAGAGCCGTTTTTTCTACCTCTCAAAATTTTTGGTTGCTTGTGTTATGTTCGGAATACTTGACCGACTCTTTCTAAATTAGATCCTAAGTCAATCCAATATGTTTTCCTTGGGTATCCTAAGGATCAGAAAGGGTATCGGCATTTTTTTCCTATCTTGAAGAAGTATTTTTTCTCTTGGGATATTACCTTCGTTGAAATAGAGTTTCCTCCACTTCCACAAACTATAGGTCCAGTACCCCAAGTTTACCCAGAAAATGATTTCTTGTTGTTTCCTGTTCAAACACAACAACCCCCTATAAGGGTGCCCTCCCCTACCGAGCCAGTATTTCGGTCCGACGGTCCGCAGACACCGGTTCAGTCAGCACCACCGTCGCCCGAACGAGTGTTGCAGATGGTGCCTCTGCCTACGGTCACAGAGCCATCATCACCCTCCTCTAGCTCTACTAATTCGCCTCCGCCTGTTCCACCAGTTCGACCTCGTCATGCCTATCGTGATTATCCTTTATATGTTGAAAACTACTTAGGGCTTGCGAGCCACACTCGGTCCTTGATAGCTACTATTGATGGGATTCATATTCCCAATTCTGTCGAGGAGGGTCTCAAACATCCCGGCTGGCGTACTGTTATGGAAGATGAAATGAAAACACTTCGGAAGAACCATACTTGAGACTTGGTAGATTTACCTACTGGTAAACAGGAAGTAGGTTGCTAATGGGTGTTCACGATCAAGGTGAAACTAGTGACACTCTTGATTGCCTAAAGGCTCGTCTGGTAGCTAAAGACTATTCTCAGACCTATGATGAGGATTATTTTAAGACATTCTCTCCAGTTGCTAGGATGACATCGGTGCGTGTACTCTTAGCCTTAGTTGTTCGCTTTGACTGGCCATTGCTTCAGCTAGATATCAAGAATGCATTTCTTCACGGGGATATTGAAGAAGAAGTATATGTGGTGCAACCTCCCGGGTTCATTGCAAGGAAGGGTAAAGTGTATCATCTGCGGAAGGCACTCTACGGTCTCAAACAATCATCTCGTGCGTGGTTTGGTCGACTTACACATGTTGTTACTCAATTTGGCATATGTCAATCAAAGAAGGACCATTCGGTATTCTACCAACAAACATCAGCTGGAATGATACTACTTGGTGTCTATGTTGACGACATTGTAATCACGAGAGACAATCAGGGTATTACAGGACTGAAGAAGTTTCTGGGAGAACAATTTCAAACCAAGGATATGGGATCGCTGAACTAATTCTTGGGCATTGAAGTCACACGGGGTAAGCGGGACATTGTAATGTCTCAAAGGAAGTATGTGCTGGACATACTAAATGATGCAGGACTGATGCAAGCCAAGGGAGCAACCTCGCCCATGGATCCAGGGGCAAAGTTACTCCCAAACCTGATGACCAATCCGGATCAGTATCGTCGAGTGGTTGGAAAACTCAACTACTTGGCGGTCATGACTCACTCGGGCATTTCCTTCGCCGTAAGTGTTGTAAGTAGATTTATGGCTTCTCCACGAGTTCCACACTGACAGACCATCCACAGAACTTTGCGCCATTTAGTCCAGAATCCATGAAAATAAATTCGGATAGAGAATCATGGACATACTGATTTTGAGTGCTTTACCGATGCTAATTGGGGTACAAGCTTGACGGATAGACGGTCTACATCTGGCTACTCGGTATTTATTGGCGGAAACTTGGTATCGTGGAAGAGTAAGAAGCAGAGTGTGATAGCACGGTCAAGTTCGATCAGCAGGAGCATCATTCGGAGTGGTCTCAACGACCTTTGTTGTCCGTAGGATACGATAGTGAGCTTCAGATCCAGCAATGATCAAAGAGCGAGCTGAGTCCGCATCAAGGCGGAGAGGCAAGATATGCCATGACATGAAGCTGCTCACGTTGAGCCCTCGCTTCATTGATAGCTGTTGTGAGAGGTAATACGTGGTCGACCTCATCAGTCAAAGCTTTAAAGGTCCGGAAGTGGTCTTTATGAGATTTGTCTCCCTGATTTGCTCGGTATATCCCAACGGCCTAGTCATAGATACGAGATAAATCACATTTTCTATCAAACACCGCCACCAAGACCTCCCATAATTCCTTTTTTTTTGAGAGTCAGAGCTTTCGGCAAACAAACTATTGTTTATCTTCTGAGAATCTCAAATCCCTTTTTTTTTGGAAGTGGAAAGACGGTTAGGATTTGGGGTAGGTGGCGGCTGGGTTAGGGTTTATGGACATGTTAGGATTAGAGTTTGGGATATGTGACGGCTAGGGGGGAGGCATCGGGTAGGAAGGGGGGGCGGGGGTTCTGGAGGGCAGCGGGGCAGGCAGAGGTGGGGGAGCGGGGCAGCGGTATAGGGGGCACGGAGGGGGGGGGGGGCTGCTGGAGACGGGGCGCGGGGGGGGGGGGGGGGGGGGGGGGGGCTCGTTGGAGCTGGCAGGGGGGATCCGAGGGAGGCGGAGGGGATGGGGGCTAATCGAGGGTTAGGTTATTTTTTCTTCTTTGTGGAGAGAGGGGGAGTGGATGGGTTATGGCTCTGATACTATGTAGAATTGGAATAAATTATTAACTTTTATTGATGAGAAGACTACATATATATAGAAGAGGCTAACCCCTTTCTCCATTACTCTATCCGATGTGGGACTAAAGCCCATTACTAATATAATACTTGACACAGTGCAAGCCTTGAATCACTGTTACCTACCTTAATGGATGTGTGTTCACTGAAGAATCTTTATATGAAAAGAGGGAGATGGTTTATATCAGCATTTATATCCATAGACATTTTAGTAACTCCTATGAAAGTAAAGGCATTGATCTTCTTTAATTAAACACGGGGGAGATCTATGGATTCTCTCAAAAAAAGGATTGATCTTCATTACCTCTCCTGAAAGAGAATTACCTCTGTTTCACCAATGATTCCAAAAATGTACAATCCTTGGAAAGGTTGCTCTCAACTTTTAACGCACAAACATTTTATCAGCCTGCCTGCTGAAGATTAGAGAGTATCAGTAGGTTTTTTCTGTGAGGGCCCAAGGTTATTATGATTTGTAAAACAGATATTTTGAATTCAAAAATAGACCAAATGATAATGTCCTATTTGTGTCAATTAAAGAATTGTTGGTTTCCTTTATGTTTGTGACTGTATCTATATTGTAATTCCTTGTGGACCCTCCAGGCTCATCAACATGTAGGTCTCTCCATTCCTGTGCATGACGGAACACGATAGAATGTATCATGCTTGAGTGCATTTTTGGTCCACAACTAAATAACTTCAGCTTTTTGGCTTTAGAACTAGCTTACAGGAAGGTCACTTTTGCCTTCACTAATTTGTACAGTCATTTTCTTGATTCCAGGTGATTACATTATGTGAGAGACTCGCAGGACAAGATGCAAATGTAACCACTGTCCCAGTTTCGGTCTTGAAGTTCACTCGTCAGCTTACCCGTTTTTTCCAATGGACAAATGATGTTGCCGATAGATTGGCATTTTCAGAGGTATCATGTCCTGATACTCATCACTAGATTATTCATTCAAAACTAGCAATATGCCATCCCCGTAATGCGGGATACATTATTAAGCATAATATAAACATATATTCCATTTAGATGTTAATGCACAATGTGAAAAGGAGCTTTCACTTGCTCCAGAATCTTCCATGGCACTCCACCTCAAACATGTTGGGTTCCAAGACGTGTACAGCCGACATTACAGACGTCGACCATCGAAAACCCACAAAGACACAAACGCAATCCTGCCACGCGAGAGTGAAGCACATATCAAACAAGCATATATGCGGTGACTTCGGCCACCCAAACAAATCTCAATCCTTCATATTAATTAAAGAACTGAATACATGTGTCGTCGAATCCTTTGTCCCAAGATCCAAACCCTTACAAACTTCTCAAGAATGGAGAACAAATACAATGAGATCACAAGAAAATTTCAACCCCAACTAGAACTTGTACCAAGTAGTGGTTGCCTACCGAATCGACGCAGGTGATGATCTCCCTAACGGAGTTGATGGAATCCAATCAGAACCTCCTTTCTTGAAGAGTAAGCCTACGAACAGAGATCGTAGAAGTGGTGGTAGATTCTTCCTTGAATCTCCTTGAGTGGACCCCTAATAAAGAACCCCCTTAGCCTCCTTAGTGGTGGATTCTTCCTTGCATCTCCTTGAGGGCACCCCTAATAAAGAACCTCCTTAGCCTCCTTTAATAAGACTAATAAACCCTAGCTTAGCCTATAAACAAGCACCAACAAATCTGAACCATTGTCTTTCTATCAAATTTTTGCCCAAATATGCTAAAATTAATCTCGATCTGCCCAAGACTAACAATATTGTTTGTATACTAGTTGGTATGTCGCTCCAAATTCTCTTGCTCTAAAAAAAAAATTGCCTTCAAAACCTGCATGGCGTGTACTGCCAGCATACGACTGTTTAGTGTTTTGGCTCCAATTCAGTCCTGATCGAGCTCTGATTGATCCATCATCTTTGTCGCGACCTCCATCATCGCTCTACGATGCCCTAGCCTGCCCCATCTTCCTCAAATTAAGGCCGGATATCCAACAAACTCCCTTACCATTCTCATGAGGGTGTTGGTCCCATGTCTCCTGAATTAAAATACATGATTGGCATCCTGCGATAGAGTTTTTGCTCCCCGTTGTCATCGACCTCGAATCCTTTGAGCTGCTTCACATCTCATGTGGTCTCTAGTTGCTCGACCACTATGTCGACGCTCACTGTCATGTATAGCATATCCCGAAATAATGGGATCTTCTCGAGATCAATAACTCGACCAAGAACAAAGTCGCTAACGATCGCCTTACTATGAGTATTGGCTTCCTATCACTAACTTTCGTCTTACACGAGTTCCCATTTTGAATAGCTTTCTCATCCTTGGCTGGCCCAGCCAAGCGAACAATATGGTTTCCATGAGATTCAAGCTTCCAAACCCACCCACCATCGTGTTTGATATGAAAGCTCTCCCGTACATCCTCATCCTCGAGCATAGTGAGTACGCATGATGCACGTCATCGAAGACCCACAAGTCCTCCTGAACTATGCAAATAGAAATGTATACATTGTAACTTAAGTTGGTTGCACCCATTGATCTCCTTCCAGGCTTCGAATTGTCGAAATTGATGTCTTTCCAATGAGTTTGGCACCGTTCCTGGAACCATACTTGGATATGTTAAGCAACCTTTACCCAAAGATCGACCAGTTGTCATGGGACCAACAATCTGATCAGACAGACCCATATTCATCGCTTTCCCTCGATTAACCTAAACATTTGTTTTCTTCAAATCTTCTCAAAGACTTTTCCTGGAAAGCCCCCTTTGATCAACAACCTCCTGCTGAACACCTCTCTATCCCTCATTTGATACATGTGACTCGTCTATACACCTCATTGACTTGAGCATGTATATGTCTCAACACATATCCCCCTCGAGCCAATAGTTGGGAAGCCTTTATAACCTTCCAGTCCGTGTCCCTAAATATACTTCGGAAGTCATCATCTGTCATCTTTCTACCGATACGAAATTGAGGCACAAATTCGGTACATGCCTCACATCCTACAGAACAAGCTTCTTCAAAGCTTCATTGGAAAGTGCATGTCACCGATGTCCATAACCATCGTTGTCCTCTTGTTTTCTATCTTCACTTGTCAGAACCTGCTCCTTTGCTATGTGGTGAAGACCTTCCTCCATGGAGTGAAAGGGAAAGATGCCCCCATGTCCAAGACCTAGTCGTGGTTATGACACATGCTGCAATGATCCACCGTCTCGTTTGCCGCAATAATAAGATCTCCAACTGTTGAAAGATCCTTTTGATCGTCTACCTTTCTTTGACCTTCTCATCTTTGAGATTTTTGTAGTCCTGTTTATAATGATCCCGCTTATCACAGTGATGACAACCATTCTTGCAATCCACCCTCGCAAGATCCAGAGAACTTTTTCATGTTCTCGCCTATGACTTGGGTCTCCCCTTTCTGTCGGAAGTAACAATGGCGGATTCTTGCAATGATTAATTCTTGTTGCTTATGCTGAATCTTCTTATTTAGCTCCATCTGGGACGAAATTACTTACTGATACTACCAATGTCTCACAACTGACAGAGAAAGTACTCAAGAGCAGTAGAGCCTGAAAACGTTTTCAATCACCTTTTTCATCTTGGACAATTGATTGACGATCATCTATATCTCATTTAGATGTTACACCGCCGGGGAGCTCTACGTGTACTTCGAGTTGAGGAGTTGACGAATAAGGAATGCATTGTTTCCAATCGTCTTCTGCTCGTACAAAGAGTGCAACTTCTCACATAATGTCTTCGACAAACTCTTAATGGAAACATGGTGACACAGAATCATCCAACAATTAACATATGAATCCAATGGTAATGAACTATGAAAACCTATGGACCAGACTAGATCCTGACGAATAAGGAATGCATTGTTTCCAATCGTCTTCTGCTCGTACAAAGAGTGCAACTTCTCATATAATGCCTTCGACAAACTCTTAATGGAAACCTGGTGAAACACTGAATCGTCAAACCATTAACAGATGAATCCAATGGTAACTAACTATGGAAACCTATGGACCATACTAGATCCTCTATCCTTCCAGATCGTCCAGTTTCTCCTTATGAGAGTAATCATACACGAGTTGATCCATCCCATAGCCTATTATGATACCTTCATTATCTCCAACCGAGAACTATGATACCACATTGTCGGGTTCCAGAGGTGCACAACGTATATTACGGACGTCAACCACCAAAAACTCACAAATACACGAGCACGATTCTACAAGGAGAACCAAGCACAGATCAAACAAGTATATATGTGGTGGCTTTGGACACCCGGACAAATCTCAACCCTTAATATTAATCAAAGAACTGGATACAATGTCGTCGAAACCTTATATTCGACCCCTTACAACGCTCTCAAGAATAGAGAACAAATACAATGAGATCACAAAGAAAATACCAACCTTAACTAAAACTTTGTACCTAGCAGCGATTTCCCACCAAATGGACTCTGGTTGATGACTCCCTAACAGTTGACGAAACTGCGATCATAACCTCTTTCTTGCTTGAAAAGTAAGACCTACGAACACAGATCATGAAAGTAGCGGTAGATTCACCCAATGAAGAACCCTCTTATCCTGCTTTAATAAGACTGAGAAATCCTAGCTTAACCCTTAAACTAGCACCAACAAATTTGGATCATCAATTTCCATCAACTTCTACCCAAATCTTCTAAAAGTAACCCCGATCGGCATAGAACCTTGTGTCGATCCAAACCTGTTTGCTCTCGGGGGAACAACAGTCTGCAAAAGTTACACGTCGGTATGTCGCCAACGTACCATTGTTGTTTTGGCTCCAACTGAATCAGAATTGAGCTCCTTTCGATGCGTCGTCTTTGTCGCGACCTCCGTCACTCCATGATGCTCCTGATGGTCTTATCCTTCTCAAATCAAGACGGGATACCCAACAAAACCAACCTCAATATCCTCATCTCGTTGTCCATCTCGATCCTCTCTTCTTCGTCTTTACCTTCACCAGCCTCTCACTTGCTTCTCGTCATATGATTTAGCAGTTGCTAACGACCTCCTCAATGGTGCACCTCCTCCTCATGTGACACCTCCATCTCTTCCTGAGCCTAGCAAAATGCCCACAACTACCTTGAATGTCGGCACAAAATCTCTGGCGGCGACGCGGCAATTAATTAGGGCAGACTCAAATAGACATAAATGACTCAATTTTTATAGATTTAAAAGATTGCAGCGTAAAGAATCTATACTTGCTGATATGTGTCAGAGCGAAAAGAATTTTTTAATATATATATATATATATATATATATATATATATATATATATATATATATATATAATTACCTCAAGAGCACCGAAGTTTAGATAGATTATATAAAAGGCATAATGTTTTGTAAATTTGTACATAGAGCATAACAAAACTAGGACGTAAAACCGAAAAAATTATTTTAAAAAAATATAAAAAAAACTCACGCCTAACTTTATGACGTAAGTTACTAACTTACGTCCTATAAAGGTGCGTAAACCTTTAAATCCTTTAGTTAAATGTGTTTAACCGTGGATTAAAAAAAAACTTTGGATTAAAAAAAACATAAATAATAACTCGCGCCTAATTTTAGGACGTAAGTTAGTAACTTACGTCCTATTATAGAGCGTAAACTTATGTAAATGTATTTAATTTTTCATCTAGTTTTAATTAACCGTGGATTAAAAACAAATTATTAGTAACTTACGCACCATTATAGGACATAAGTTAAAAGAAGGAATTAGCAACTTATACAAATCAGGAATCATGATAGGAGGATAGGATATTAATATATAGGATATTAATATATTGTTAGATTAGATTACTAATTAACATATTAACTGGGGGAAGTTAGGGGAGGAGGACTTACGTCCTATTGTAGGACGTAAACACAACTTACACCCAATATTTGGGCGATATTATGTCCCACTTATTATTTACTTAAACTATTTGCTTTATTTGAAATAAACTTAAACTTTTATGCTTTATTCGTAATTTTTCTTTTATATATATATATATATATATCTTGGAGAGTTTTGAAAATGATCTAACGTAGCTTAAATATCCATGAGATTTTAGGTGCTGTCGAGCAACACAGTCTTTTCAGTTCCTATGAGTGAGACATACAGTCTTCTTGGGGTGGATCAGAAAGATATTGCCACACTAGAGAAGTACCTCCAGGATTACTTCACCAACATACTGAAGAAACTTAAAGACATTAAAGCACAGTCGAAACAAACGGACATTTACTTTTAAGGAGAATTCCTTGTTTGGTCTGCATGTAAATGTTGCTAATGTAAGCCAGTACAGACCGAGATTGTGCAGGAAAGGCAAATATTAGTGTGCTGTCTCCAAGAGCTTGATGAATACATTAGATTTGGATTCTTTTTGTTGTGCATATCAACTTTTTCATAATCTAAATCCTACTTTTTTATATTTTATTTTATTTTGTAGTCGTTGCTTATATTTTGTAATAGATGTGATATGGGCCGGATCGGACACGAAATTAACTGGATTTGTTTCAGTTCCGGGCTAGGCCAGGCCAGCCCTGTTTGAAGAAGCGGGCCGGTTCAGATCGGGCTCAAAGCCGAAACCCCAAACCCCATCCTTGCTCGGAACATGATTTGTGCCCGGCCTGGCTAGAGCGGGTTGGGTTCAGTTCGGGTGTGGTCTTGCCCTGTTTTTTCTTTAAAAACAATTTGGGACTTGAGCTTTTGGGTCTTTAGCAATTTTAAAAAAATACTAGAAAAAAAAATATTAATGAAAAAAAGAAAATTACCATGGATAAAAACAGATCTGATGCCCAATGCTATGTTCCAGATCAAAATGCTATGTTAAATTAATGTTTAAAAATATGTCAGATATCAGTTTAAACATCATGTAGCAAACCATATGCCTAATCAGGACTATGCAGCAAGATTCCCAAAGTAGTCGCTAAAGGATCTCCTAAGTATAAATTGCAAAACAAAGGTTGTGGTTCGAACTTCAGAAATAAGAGAAATATATATAAATATTTTACTAGATAACATTTTTTTATTTTTTTTACTATCCGAAACCCTCTCCCACCCCTTAAGCTACCTACACACCCACGCCAAGGCTCGACCCCTACCTGCCTTGGTAATATCCCGCAGCCATACCACTTGGCCACACCCACTGGAACATTTTACTAGATAACTCAATATGCAAGATGGTGCAGATAAATAGAATTTATTGTGCAAATTATAACTTACGTTCAATACATTTTTTTCTACATTTTTTTTCTTTGAAAGCAGTAAAAAAAGAAAAGAAAAAGTACTTCATTTTTTGAAACCTAGTCAAATTTGTTGAAATTAGTTGATTATTTTATTGATTGTCTCATTGGCATTATATAGCCTTACAGTCATTAATACAATGATCTCAATCATTATGACAATAATCTCATAATGGAATATCCTGTGACATATTCTGGCATCCCAAATATGTCCTTAGGATATTCCCATGTGCTTATACTATACTTAAATATGAACCCAACATACCATATCAACATTCCCCCTCAAGATGGGTGAAAGATATTCACTAAGCCCATCTTGTCACATCCTCTAATCATGCTCACTGAGGCGAGTCCCTTGGTTAGTCCATCTGCTACTTGATCCCTAGTTGGAACATGGCCAAGCTCCAGTAATCCACTATCCAACTTCTCTTTGATGAAGAATCTATCAATCTCGATGTGTTTGGTCCTGTCATGCTGTACTGGATTGTTGGCGATACTAATAGCTGACTGATTGTCACACCACAGCTTCATCTTGGCTCCTTGATCCAACTTCAGCTCAACCAGCATATTCTTCAACCATAGCAGCTCTGCAACTCCCAAGGCCATAGCTCTGTACTCTGCTTCAGCTGTCGATCTGGCCACCACAAACTGCTTCTTACTCCTCCAGGAGACCAAGTTACCTCCTACAAATATGCAATATCCCGAGGTAGACCTCCTGTCATCAGCACAACTAGCCCAGTCAGAATCACAGTAGCCCTCGATGCTCACGTGATTGTTCTTCCTGAATATTAGTCCCTTCCCGGGAGCACCTTTCAAGTACCTCAGAATCTGGTACACTGCATCCATATGACCCTTCTGTGGGTCATGCATGTAGCGGCTCACCACACTTACTGTAAAGCAGATATCAGGACGTGTGTGGCTCAAATAGATCAACTTGCCAACCAGTCTCTGGTATCTGTCCCGATCAACTGGTTCTCCAGCCTCAGCATCAATCTTGAACCTCTGATCTATTGGTGTCGCTGCAGGTTTGCACCCCAACATCCCAGTTTCTGTGAGAAGGTCCAGTGCATACTTCCTTTGAGAGAGAACAATCCCCTCTGCTTCTCGAGCAATCTCAATCCCAAGGAAGTACCGAAGAAGGCCGAGATCCTTCACCTCGAATTTCTTGTCAAGCTTTCCTTTGAGTTGGGTGATCTCCTGCTCATCATCTCCTGTGATAATCATATCGTCCACATACACCGCAAGCATGGTGATGTGGCCTCCACTCCGACGAAAGAACACAGTATGATCAGCATTGATCTGCTGATATCCCATCCCTATCATCGCCCTTCTGAATCTGTCAAACCACGCTCGAGGAGACTACTTCAGTCCATAGAGGGACTTCTTCAACCTGCAGACCTTGCCTACTGTCTGATTGGTGCCAAATCCTGGTGGTATCTCCATGTACACCTCCTCCACTAGATCTCCGTGAAGAAACGCATTCTTCACATCCAGTTGGTGTAGCTTCCATCCACCATTCGCTGCCAGAGAAATCAGAGTCCTGACAGTGCTCATCTTTGCAACTGGTGCAAAGGTCTCGTCATAGTCGATGCCGTACGTCTGATTGTATCCTTTGGCTACTAGTCGAGCTTTGTAGCGCTCAACCTGTCCATCTGGGTTCTGCTTCACGGTAAAGACCCACTTGCATCCAACTGCTCTCTTCCCCTCTGGCAGTCTCACAAGCTCCCAAGTGTGGTTCTTCTCTAGAGCTTCCAACTCCTCGTGCATTGCCGCTTTCCACTTTGGATCGTTCTTGGCAACCTGCCAATTGTTAGGTACAGTAATACTATCCAAAGATGCTATAAATGCTCCATGAGAAGAAGAAATATGGTCATAAGAAACAAATTGAGCAATATTCCAACCATTTCTGTTTGGAGGATTTCCTGCATTGCTGCGAGTGGTCCTCCGTACAGATAGTGGTGTGGGAGGAGTAGAAGTAGGAGGAATGATATCTTGTGAATGAGGGGGTATCACCTGAAGGGGGGTTGGTGTCGGTGCCTCAGGAGTTGGGACGAACGCAGGCAAGGGACTTGGCACTGGCACTGTCGGTACTGGTCCTGCAGTTTGCTTCTCTCTCCTGCTGTAGGTAAGTAACTCTCCCTGAGTCGTAGGCCTAACACCTTCACCTTCTTGTCCCTTCTTCGTGCCTCCATGCCAAACTTCTAAATCGGTTACCACCAAGTTCTCCATCTCCCCCTCTCGCCTAATACTGGCAGTATTAGGCATGTTGTGTGAAGTTCCATCCTAGCGGTAGTATGGCTTATGCTCCCGAAAGTGGACATCCATACTGACAAACTTCTTCTCTACTGGACTCCAGCACACATACCCCTTCTGGGTCGTCGAGTAGCCTACGAAAATGCATTTGACCGCTCTAGGGTCAAGTTTCCCAATTGATGGCCTGTTGTCCTTCACAAAACACACACACCCAAATACCTTCAGTGGGAGTATCCCACTATTATTGCCTTGCAATACCTCACATGGGGACTTCCATCCGAGGACCTTCGAGGGCATCCTGTTGATGAGTTGAGCTGCTGTCAACACTGCATGCCCCCACAGACTCTGTGGGACATTCATGTCGATCATCATACTTCTTGCGACCTCCAAAAGGTGTCTGTTTTTCCTTTCTGCAACTCCATTTTGTGCTGGTGTGTATGCACAAGTGGTCTGGTATTGTATTCCGTGTGCTGACAGGTATTCTGCAAGCGTCATGTTGGTATACTCCGTTCCATTGTCAGACCTCAGTACCTTCACAACTGCTTTGTACTGAGTCTGGACATGCTTATGGAAATCCCGAAAACAAGCAGGTACATCATTCTTATTTTTTATCAAATATAACCAGGTAACACAAGAGGCACACTCAATGAAAGAACAAAGTACTTATAACCATTCATAGTGTTAGTAGCACATGGACCCCAGACATCAGAATGTACTACCTCAAAAGCAAAAGTGCTCCTATGACCCGTGCCAACATATGAGCTCCTAGTAAGTTTTCCTAACTCGCACGCATCACATACTAATTTCTCTTTATTTGTTTTTGCATAAATCTCTGGATACAACTTACTTAGAGTATCAAAGGAAGAATGTCCCATCCTCCGATGATGGAGTATCAAGGTATCCTCAGTCCTCTGCTGCAGTCCTTCCATGCCAGCCTTCTCTGCCATAGATACCAATGCTGAGTCCAGTCCTTCTCGATCTAGGTACCACAGTCCCTCATGCCAAGTGCCAGTCCCAAGTCTTCGTCCTGTCCCTTTCTTCTGGAAGGTTACCTTAGGAATATCAAAAGAAACAATGCATTTAAGTTGGAGGATTATAGAACTAATGGACAAAAGACTGACTGGAAAGGATGGAGCATGTAAAATATTGAATAATCTTACTGAACCTGTACAATTAACAGTACCCTTACCGACCACTGGCTGGAAAGTGACATCAGCTGTCTGAATGCTGTTTGCTGATGCTAGGTGAGTGTAGGAAGAAAATTCACTAGCATTCCCCGTCACATGCCGAGATGCTCCCGAGTCGATAATCCAGTCTGATGATTTAAGGGAAGAGATAGACGCAAGGGCAAGTGATTCGTCAGTACCTTCTGATGGATGGGCATACATGGCAGTGTTGCCCTTAACAAAGAATGAGGTGGACGCCTCCTCTGTTCTACTCCTCATGTCTCCCAGTGCCTGGTCCTCCACAGTAAAGGTGCCATCAGCTTCTCCGTTCCCTTCTGATATCAGGAGGTTCGCCCGATAACCTCCTCGGCCGCCTCGTCTACCCCCTCGACCACGACCACGTCCTCCATTATATCCTCGTCCGCCGAACGGTCCTCGTCCACCACCTGAATCTCCCTCCCTAGGTGGTTTGGTACAAGCATACCGATGATGACCCATCTCCCCACAGTTGTAGCACTGCCGGTTATGCTGCCAGGGCCCTTAGATCCTGTGTTTCCTGAGCTGGTGATCGCTAGTGCTGACTTTGCTTCGGGGGGACCACCTGTCCCGGCTTGCAGCCTGATGCGTGTCTCCTCTTGGATCATGGCTGAGATAGCCTCCTCAAGGCTAGGGATCTTTGGTTGGGCTAGAAGTAGGGCCGTCCTCTGTGCGAAAGCTGCAGTCAGTCCTTTGAGGAACTTCATCGTCCTCTCCCGCAGACACACCTGTCTCTCCTTACACTTAGGGTCCCCGCAGCTTGCCCGATCTGAGGAGTGATCATAATCCAACCACAGACGCTCCAACTTCGTGGCATACTCTTGCACCGTCTTCTCTCCCTGTACGGTGTCATCAATCCCCCCATTTATCTGGAAGACCCGTAAGTTATTTCCCACACCATCATAGGTCCTTCTTAACTTCTCCCACACATCTTTCACCATCTCGATACCGTCTACTATGGCGACAATAGACTGGACTAAGGAGTTGAGAAGCCAGATATAGATCACCATATGAGTGGACTTCCACTCATTGCGTCCTGTCGAACCCTCGTCCGGCTCTGTCGCCTCGCCCGTCAAGAACCACTCCATATTTTTTCCTGCGAGGGTTCTTCTCACCCGCCGTGACCAACTCAGATAGGTGGCTGGTCCATCTAATTTTAGATCGATGGAGGGAAGCTTCAACTTCGGCGACGTTCGTGTCATTTTCTCACCAGCCGACATCGTCAACAACTTCATCAACGTCGCCACCTCTGCAGAATCTAGCTTCTTGATGATCTCCTCCATCGATGCGTCGTCTATCCAATCATGTCACGTCCGCTCCACGATTCACGCTCGTCCTCGTCGTCCGCTCCTAGATCCGAACATGTCCCCCTTTTTTCAGATCTAGGCATCCCTATTAGGCGTTGTCTCGTGCTGGTGCGGAGGAGGCGGCAACACGCATGTCACAGCCACCGTCGTAGCAGCAGCAGCCGCAGCAGCAGTAGTAGCCGCAGTAGTAGCGGGACAGGACAACAACAGCGAAGGGCGGCCTGCGAAGGACGGAGAAGGGAAGAAGGGGGGGCGTGGAAGAGTTCGGTGGAGGAGATCTAGGAAATCCTCCTGTGGGTTTGTGGAAGCTTGGTGACGGCTAGGGTTTGTGGCAACTTGGCTCTGATACCATGTTGAAATTAGTTGATTATTTTATTGATTGTCTCATTGGCATTATATAGCCTTACAGTCATTAATACAATGATCTCAATCATTATGACAATAATCTCATAATGGAATATCCTGTGACATATTCTGGCATCCCAAATATGTCCTCAGGATATTCCCATGTGCTTATACTATACTTAAATATGACACCCAACATACCATATCAACAAAATTAGACACACGAATGTGATAAGAACCATGCATCCCTTAGGTGGCATTTGGATCAGGCCCGGTCTGAGAACTCTCGGGGCCTAGGACGGAATTTGAAAGCGATGACTCTTGACTAATAATGAATTTTTTTGATTTTTCTAAATAACTTGTATTGATGGATACCAATTTTACCAATCAGAAATCTTCAAAAAAAAAATTAACAAATAAAAAATGATAAAAATAACTAGTTGAGTAACCTTAGTGTTGTTTTTTCTAACAGTCAAAATGGACAAATAAAAACAAGATCATTTAGAGGAGAAAAAAAAGTAACTATTAGCAGATATTTGAAAATAATAATAAGTCAATTAGTTGGTTGCGTAGTAATAGCTCTCTCAATGCATTTCTTGATCTACGGTTCAAATTTGTTATTGCCATTTTGATTACTAAATCTTACTATGTATAAGTAGGTGTAGGGTCCCTTTGAGCTACCTTCTTACTAAAGTCATTACTATGATGTACTACTTAAGTGGGTCTAGAGCTTGTTTGGACCTTCCAAATACAAGAACTGACTACACTAGTAAGTAACATTGGTCCCCGTATGGGAGCCTTGTTTATTGAGGGGCCTAGGGCGGTCGCCCACCCTCTGGGCCGATTGTGGTTTGGATGAAAGTTTTGTACTCCTAGGAATCCACTTTCCAATTCTTTCCTATGGAAAAGAAATTCAACATTATCATTTCCATGTTTGGTTATGTTGGGAATATGTAGTCAAAAAAATTCAATTTTTTCATTCCCATGTTTGATTCACACAGGAATAAGAATCTTAATTTGTTTAGTTTTCCACAAATACTCTTTCATTAGTTTCATAATACTTCTATTACCTAAATAAAATTTGTCATTGAGGAGACAATTTGTAGAGAAATTCAACAACGATGTGCAGGAATAGCTCGCTGGTTTAACATGCAGAACTAAGAATTCATGTTAAGCATACCATGTTGTTTGTAATTTAAAAAATGAGGGTTTACATTACAAGAATCAAAATGAGAATCCATTAAATTGAGAAAGATGCAAATAGTAGCTAATACATGCCAAACTTAGCATTATTTGTCAACAGGTGGATGATAATACAAATTATTTTGCTTAAGTGAAAATGTCATCGACAAAAGAATTGAATCAAATTGTAAAAGAAGTTGCTTTGCTTTAGTTGAGGAAATGCATCATAATCATGCCATGGTATGTGACTACAAAATTCAAATTTAAAGCAGTTCATACATCCATCAACAAAGAGGAGCAAGGATCTACAAGTTGAAGGCCAATTTAACTAATTTTGGAGGTTTTATTGGGAATCCATCTCCCAATAGGTACAATTCAGTTTTTTTCCTTAATTTAGATTCTAAATATGAGAATTAACTATGAAAAATCAATCCATATGCATAGGATACCCATAGGATTTGGTTTTGTGTTCATAGGAGGCCTATTGAGAAAGTTATGGTACTTTTTGTGTCAATTTTGGGGGAATTCCGAGATTGACATTTGTTGTGTGTGTCAATTGGTCCTATAGATCAATTTGCCATGTGCTTGTGTGTTTGGGGTTAGTGTATTGTCCACAATTGGGTACGTGTAGGTCGTATCCCATCAATTTGGTGATACGTATTGATTTGGGGATTTTTTTCTCCGACACGGGACTTTGTGCATGTTATATTTTGACACAGACACATAGATTTATGTTTGACTCTTCGTATTGTTCATAAATAATATATATATGACTTGTTTGTGTCCTTCGGGGTACGTTTGGATGTGTGGTGGACTCGTGTCGCATGCGTATCCTAGATCTAGTGGGATACGGGGTGATACGGTCCATGTATGTGCAATTTAACTATAGATCTAGGATCTTGTGTTCTTATTTCATGGAGAATATAATTGTGTATATATATATATATATATATATATATATATATATATATATATATATATATATATATATATATATATATATATATATATATTTATGTAATGTTGTGTCTTAGATCTATGTATCTATGCATATACTATAGGTGTATATATTGTATGTAACCATTCTTCTATGTGTATATATATATGTTAAGTATAATTTCATGTGTTATAATTATATTTATATAATGTGTGTTATTATGGGGAATGATTATATGTGCATACATACATACATACATACATACATACATATATATATATATATATATATATATATATATATATATATATATATATATATATATATATATATATATATATATATATATATATATATATATATATCTGTGTATGTTACTATGTGGTATTTTATACAATTTACCATGTATAAGTGTATGTATAGTATATATATATATATATATATATATATATATATATTGTGGATTATATATATGTATTTAAATATATATTGTATATATATATATATATATATATATATATTATGGGTTATATATATGGTATTTAAATATATATTGTATATATATACATATTTTTTATTAGCGACAGCAGCGGGCAAAGCGTCGCAAATAGCAGTAGAGGCAACACAGCAGCAGGGAAACAACGACAGCAACCAGTGACAGTTGTAGGAAACTGTCGCTGAAATAGCAGCATATCAGGAGCTTTAGTGACAGTTTTTAGCGATAATGCAAAAAACTGTCACTAAAACAGCAGTGTATCAGTATCAACATCAGTCTTCAGTGACAGCGGGCAGGGTTTTTAGCGACAGTTTGGCAGTTTTTAGATATATATATATATATATATATATATATATATATATATATATATATATATATATATATATATATATATGTGGTAATTAATATATACGTATATTTGTTCCTAATTTTCTAATTGTGTTTTAGTATACTATATGTATAATATATTTAGTTGTAGCATATAATATTATTGGAATAGTTAGTATATTTTAGTTATCTATTGTTATGAATATCTTTAGTTATATATATTATATATTTGTAGGTATGTATGTATGTACGTATATATGTATTAGTATTTAGTGTGTAGTTGGTAGTTAGTTTTATTCTATTTAGTACATACTAGAAGTTATATTGGATTGATATATGTATACATATAGTTATTGATGAATAGTTAGTATATATATGAAGATTTTGGCAATTACCTTGAGATACCAAGGTAAGTATCAAGAGATATCAAGGTATGAGTAGTAGGTATTGGCATAGTAATATGATAGTTATAAACTAATTATGGGTTGGTATTAAGGTGACTAAAATAAGGTATATAATATTGTATAAATACTAAATACATGGTAGTTTATAGTTATAGTTGGATAGTTAATATATATACTAGAGTGACATTACCTTGAGATACCAAGGTAAATGCCAAGGTATTAAGGATACCCAAGGTATTGGATTTGGGTATCAAGATAGAGGTTTAGTATTGCGATACCAAGTTGGTTCGAAACCAAGGTATCCATTTAGCATTTGTAATTAAGATTTTATATAGATAATATTGTTTGATATGTACATATGTGTTATATTTATCCCTTGTTTGCGTATCCTAAGATACGGTATCTTAGTATCCTAAGATGTAGCTTGTATGGCCTAGATTCATAGTGTGTGAGCCCAATATCTTTGAGTTAGACTCATGCAACATAAAAATAGGTAGTTGACCATAGTTTGACTATAGTTGACCATAGTTGACTTAGAGTTGACCTAGTTTGACTTTTGACTTAGAATTGACTTGTTGAAGTTTAACTTCTTTTCTTTCCAGAATCTTGTATTGATGTTGTATTCCATATTTAGGTCTTAGAAGCACCGTATCAGACATCTGTGAGACTATTCATTGGACTTCAGGCGAGTACATTCTCTGATAGTTTTTATTATTTGATTACCACTATAATTCAAGTATTTAGAAATGTTACTTATGATTCTTGACACAATGGTACACGGATTGCTATTGTTATTGGATCGTCAGTCATGGGATGTTACCTTGATTATGGAGATGGTATCGGATACTGGCCTTGTTGGTATTGGATAACATTGAATATTGTAGATTAAACATTGGATAAATTGGCTAGTGACATATCATGATTCGATCCATCTTATCAGTCGGGGCGGGGGAAATACCAATTAAATATGTGATCAAGAAACTATCGGCTAGTAGTATAATCATTGGCTACTAACTAACCATGCAATTCACGTATGGTTGAGTTAGCTCCTTAGTGTAATCATTGAATCTCCCATGCTGATCACATATTTAGTTAGTATCTCAAAACACATAGTTATTGTAGATTCCATTATTCAGTTCATTGATTACCTTGTTCAATTCTGGCATTATAGTTTATTCCTTTATTCTTGTACGCATTGATTATATTCTGTTGCTAGTATTGCCTATTCTCCCATTGTTCTTGATTATCAGTTATATTCTCATCGTAGATAGCATCTTCAATTTTACTGCTTTATAATTTTTGTCAATTAATTGGAACTGCTATTGGGTTGTACTTCGCTCCATTCCTGACTGGAAAACATTTTTCAGAGGATCCGGGAGATTGATGTCCGACAGACTACGGACCTCAGCCTATAGATGGTGCAGACTTGGACCCACTAGTTCTGGAGTGACTGTAAGGAGATTTAGCCGGATTCACTAGTTAGCATAGTTAGTTCTCTTTAGTATTTTGGTACCGGATTTGTTTTCGGCATATATTTGTGTTTGGATATTATTTCTATTTGTTGTTGTTATATTAACTGCTTAGTTATGTTAGACTTCTTTGATATCTTCTCATTCCATAGAAATATGATTGAGTATTGTGTTGAATTAAGTTGATTACTCTATTCTTGGAGTTGAGATATTATTGGAGGATTATGCATTTTGTGAGATAATTAGATAGTATAGTTGACCAAGACAGCATTCTACCGTCGATGTTACGGCGTAGGCTGGGCGTTATTTCCGACTTGCATCCCTACACTGGGTGCGGGTCGTCACAGTCCTAAAGAATACAAGAAATAATGTCTGAATGCCTCAAAAATAAAAAATATTCATAAATAACCAAATATCATAGGTCTAAAACACAAACAATCAATAAACGGTCCTAACTAGGACTACTGCAGATCTGCAGGAGGATGACCACCGGCGCGCATGAAGGATAAGAACAGATTATACTGCTCCCATGAAATCGAACCGATGTCGATGGAGAAGACAGTGACGTCGGTGGAGTCTGTGTCGTTGTAGGTGCACCAGGAGGACGTATCTGCTCCAACTCTGCTAGTCGCTGGTTGTATAAATTTGTGGTAGATAACAGCCTCGTACTGCTATGAACCATTGAATCTTGCATCATCGTCAGCCTCTCGCCCATGCACAACTATGATGCATGCAGCTCCATCACGCTGTGCTCTATCGACGCTCTAAGATCAGCTGTCAAATCCTGGAGCTCCCTGATGCTGCGCTCGAGCATATCAAATCGTGCGATGAACGTCGCATCGTCCGCCTGCGGCTGGGACAGGGGCTGCTCCTCTATCCTTTGCAGAAACTCATCATCACGGAGAGACACAATCTAACGGTCAACAGCCTCCTGGACTCGGGCCGATGACTGCGAGGGCTGTGTGGAATGCACAATTGTTGGGGAGGCCCTAGATGACTACGTTGCAACAAGGGCGCCATAGGATCCTGTACCGTAGTACATACCCCTCTAGAGACCACCAGCGACGGTCACCCACAGCTCGTCTGCCGACGAAGCTGGAGAGGGCTGCGAGAAAGTACCAACCTCTCCCGTTGTAGGTGCACTAGCAGTCGCCTGCTCACGTAGCCTAAGATACTCGGCCTAGAAAAGTTTGGATACTCGATAATTGCCTAAGTTATATTAAAATTAACACATAGTAAAGTGATACTTACATAGGTCTGGGAGGCCCTCTCATCAATGAGATTTTTGCCCTTTCGATGGGTGGCCAGGAAAACGGTCACCATGTTTGCATCCTCACCCCTCTGTACCTGTTAAAAATATATTATTTAGTACTAAAATTAAATATTTTTTCCTACTACCATTTTATCGTACTTGCATTAAAATAATATATCTAAAATAAAAAATATACCAAACGACAAAATGTTTCGTCATCGGAATCGAGCCACCACACCACTTTGCTGCCTTCCGCCTAGCCGCCTTGGCCTCCTCAGACCTTTTCTTATACCTCAGATCGTCGAATCTAGCCCTCATCGCAGTCCACTACTCAGGCGTGATCCAACCTTGGATCGGTTTTCCAACGCGATCACGAGCCTTCTGGTCATCCAGAGCATCACAGATAAGCTTGGCGGTAATGGCAGGAAATATCTGCTCGATCAACTCGGCCCGATGCGGAGGATAGAAATACATTTGCTATAATAAATAATTTAGTAAGTTATATAATATGCATAAATTAGAGGATTTATATAATATACTTTTACCTTGAAGTTCGCAAACCAGAACGCCTTCCTCTTCTCCGAAGCTTCAGAGTAGTTGATCCAAGGGCCACCATAGTTGTTCCTCAGAAAGAGGCCCAGGCGTCTCTGTACCGACGAGGGACGATATTTATACAGAGATAATTATTTTTATCGAAAAAGTCAATATATGATGAATAAAGAAATATACGATATATATGATGCTAAACCATTTAATTGTCTTACCGTCGGCCCAAATCTCTGTCCTCGTCTCCTCCGGAGGTGCGCATGGAGGATCTAGCTGATGTTGGGACAACGTCGGCTCGACCTCCTCTATATGCTCATCTGTCTCCATGGTTCCGTCAGCAGGAGGAACACTGGACGAGGGAGTACTATCAGGCCTGAAACTACTCATCCCAGGAGTGATGCCACATAACGTCGTCGTAGTTGGAGATGTGACTGATCGATATACTAGAGTACTAGGCGACGATGATCCAGAACCAACAATAGGCAGTACCGGAGGAGTACTCCGTCTACCTCGGGACCTGTCGAACCCTTCACGTCGTCTTGTCATACCTGATTACAACATATGATGAATAAAGAAATACACAATTATATAGTACATTCTACAGTCAAAATGTTATGCATATCTTACAGCATTCATAGAATTGTACAGTAAATAACTAATGGTGTCACAAGTCTAAATGGATAGTATATTCTACAGTCAAAATATAATACATATCTTCGTCAAAATAGTACATTCTACAATCAAAATATAGTACATTCAAAAGTAAAGTAATATTTTATTTTCAATCATCTTCAGAAAATTTATCTTGTTCGCCTTCCTTATCCTCCTCCTCTTCCTCCTCATCTTTACTTTCATCTACTTTGTCTTCCTCTTTGGATAATTCTACATCTTCTACATTATTACTCGTGTAATGAGTAACTTCCGTTTGAGTCCACATCTACAATATTTATTACAAGAGGTAGCTTGCCCTCCTGATAAGCTATTTCGTCAATGTCAAAGGTATTTCTAGCTTTAGTCTTGCATACTGCCCACCAATCCGACCTCGCTGTCCCTCGTCTAGGATAAGTTGTGAAGTACACGAGATGAGCCTGACTTGATAGAATAAATGGTTCGTAGCCTTGATATCTACGCTTGTAGTTTATATCCACAAGGCCATGCTTGTCAATTTTTTAACCTTGATCTTGAATCAAATCAAACCATTCACACTTGAATAGCACGATCTTGGCAGGTTTTGTGCCATAATTATATGTCAACTCCACAATCTCTTGTAAGATGCCAAAAAAATCATTGCCTGGATCGACGTCTTTGTAGTTCGAAGATTTGATACACAAATAACTATTTTTCGTGGAATCAAGATCCAGAAAGCTATCTCTAATCGGAGCATTTGTTGACTTGAACCTAAACCCATTCACACAGAAACTTGGCCATATTTTGACGGCAGTAATTGGTCCTTTGGCTAGAGTTCTAATAGATTCAGTCTCGGGTGTTATTAGACGATCGACCTAAATACCAAGGTAGTGATAGTAAGTTATTTATTGTGTAAGTGCAGAAAGAAAAAGTAATTACCAAGCTCTTACATATGCGCTAAACCAAGAAGGAAAATGGTATCTCATTTCTTGTTCTACTTCTTCGTTTGTTATGTAAGGTCTAACCGATCTCAACTCATCATTATATGTACTGAAAAATAATGAAGCAACCGCTGATTAGTAGCATAATAATAGCTTATACTATTACATTGAGATGATATAAACGTGGACGTATTAATTACTTACCCCTCTAGCTTCTCCACTTTATCCTCATCGCAATTGAGTAATATATACAACTGAGCAGTCATTAGCTCGTCGTCATTCAAATATCTCTTCTTCATTTTCCCATAAGGTTTTTTGGATGCATTAAATACTTTGAGTATTACATCATTAGATTCTTGATATCTGTCGCCATTTCTTGGAGCTCTCGTTCTATTAGTAGCAACATGAGGTTTGAAATACGTCGAGCAAAAGTTTATAATCTCCTCAAGAACATAAGCTTCACAAATAGAGCCCTCAACCCGTGCCTTATTTTTCACCTTTCTCTTTAGGTGATTCAGATGTCGCTCGAAGGAGTACATCCATCGATAACCGACAGGACCACCAACACGTGCCTCATAGGAAAGATGAATTAGCAAATGCTCCATAAAGTCGAAGAATCTAGGAAAAAACACCTTCTCGAGCTTACATAGTGTTACCGCAATGTCCTTCCCTTGCTTTTCTAGACGATCGACGAGCAACTTAGTAGAACAAAGATCTCTGAAGAATATGCAGAGCTCTGTCAATGGATCCCAAACGACCTGTGGTAAGAATTCTCTAAATACAATCGGATTTAACCTCTCCATGAATACGTGACAATCGTGGCTCTTCATACCCGCCAGTTTATTCTCCTTGAGGTCGACACATCTTCTCAAATTCGACACATACCCGTTTGGAAATTTTAGACCCTGAATCTACCTACAAAGTCTTCCTTTATCCTCCTTCTCCAGTAAGAAAACTGACTTAGGCTACTTTAACTTTTTATTCCCCTCCTCTATCAAATGCAACGCAGGACGTCTATATATTTCTTCTAAGTCCAACCTGGCCTTCGGATTATCTTTTGTCTTTCCCTTTACCTCAATTACAGTACTAATTATGTTATCAAACACATTCTTCTCGATATGTATGACATCAAGGTTATATCTGATCAGATTGGTGCTCCAATATGGCAGATCCCAGAATATACTCCTCTTCGTCCAGTTATGGGTGCGCCCAAATCCGTCACACTTGTACCCCTTAGCAGGCTCTTCGATAGCACTTGGTAAATCTTTTATCTCTTCCCATATCATGTATTCGGGCCACCTTGGCGGTGGATTGGCCTTCTCCATAACGCCCGCACGAAAAGTATTTCTATTCCTCCTCTACGGATGATCCTTTGGCAGAAATTATCGATGACAATCGAAGAAGCACGGTTTGCCTCCGTGTTTCAAATAGAAAGCCTTACTACGGTCCATGCAATACGTACATGAGAGACAACCATGAGTGCTCCACCCATATAATATTTTATATGCCAGAAAGTCGTTGATGGTCCACATAAGTGCTACCCTCATTTGAAAATTCTGCTTTCTGGAAACATCGTACGCGTTGGTACCTACTTCCCACAGCTGATTCAACTCATCTATCAAAGGCTGTAAATATACATCAATGTTCCTCTTCGGATTATTCGGACCCGGGATAATAACGATTAGGAACATATATGGAGTCTTCATGCACATCCTAGGCGGTAGATTGTACGGAGTGACGATCACAAGCCAACACGAATACTGGGAGCCCGAAAGTCCAAATAGGGTAAAACAGTCGGAGGAGAGCCCCAATCTGACATTACGCGGATCCGAAGTAAAATCTGGATACTCTTGATCAAAGTGCTTCCATGCTTCTCCATCGGATAGATGATCCAATACTCCTTCGATCTATTTTTGTCTGTGCCAACTCATGTTTTCTGCAGTCTCATTCACCATAAACAACCTCTGCAACCACGGCGTCAAAGACAAGTAGTGCATCATATCGGTAGGCTTCTTTGCACCGACAGACTTTTCTCTTCCAGTAGCCTTGTAGCGATCAGCACCACAAAATCTACACGCATCTTCATTCTTGTCGTCTAATGGGAATATATAATAGAATAAGCACGCAATAATGAAAGCGAGTATAGATGGGTTATTCTAACAGAAATATGGTTTTGAAGGAGCTTACAATATTGAAAATGAGTATAGATGGATGATTGAAACCGAAATATGGCTTAGAATGAAGAAAGCGAGTATAGATGGGTGATTCTAATCGAAATATGATTTAGAATGAGTGTAGATTGGAGAAACAGGGTATAGATGGTAACTCTAACTGAAATACAGTATAAAAGTGGCCTAGATTAGTGAAAGGGAGTATTTAAATGCGTTTTGAATCGAAATAAGATATCAAATACTCGTAGAGTGGAGAAAGCGAGTATAAATGAATGATTCTAAACAAAATATGGTTTAGAATGAGCATATAATAATGAAAACGAGTATAGATTGACGACTATAACCGAAATATGGTTTAGAATGAGCGTACAATGATGAAAACGAGTATAAAAGAGTGATTCAAACAGAAATATGGCTTAGAATAGTGAAAACAAGTATAGATGGCTGATTCTAATCGAAATATTCGGCTCCATCGGTAAATGGGAGCAAGGGCTGTATTGTATAGAATGGGCATAGACTGGTAAAACTGAATACATATATATAACTCTAACCAAAGTCACATGTCAAAGTGGCCTAGCTTAGTAAAAACAAATATATAAATGTGATTCTAACGAAAATATGGTTTCAAATATTCGTAGTGGAGAAAACGAGTATAAATGAATGATTCTAGCCGAAATATAGTTTAGAATGAGCGTACAATGATAAAAACTAGTATCGATGGACAATTCTAATTGAAATTTGGTATATAAAACTATTTGTAGACTGGTGAAAACGAGTATAAATGTGTTATTCTAACAAAAATATGGTGTAGAATGAGTAAATAATGATAAATACAAGCATAGATGGATGATTCTAACTGAAATATGGTTAGAATGATGCGAACAATGATGAAAACGAATACAGATGGGTGATTTAAACAGAAATATGACTTAGAATGGTGAAACCATGTATAGATGGGCGATTCTAATCGATATATGGTATAGAATGGGCGTAGACTGGTAAAACCGATTACATATGTGCAACTCTAACTGAAGTCAAGTATCAAAGTCGCCTAGATTAGTAAAAACAAGTATATACATACGATTCTAACAAAATAAGGTTTCAAAAACTTGTAGACTAGAGAGAACGAGTATAAATGAATGATTCTAACCAAAATATACTTTAGAATGAGCGTACAATGATGAAAACTAGAATCGATGGGCGATTCTAATTGAAATATGGTATATAAAATAGTTTGTAAACTGGTAAAAACGATTTTAAATGAGTTATTCTAACCGAAATATGGTGTAGAACGAGCATACAATAATAAAAATAAGTATTTTTGGGTAATTCTAATCGCAATATGGAATAAAAGTAGCGTAGAATCATAAAAATTGGTATATATGGGTGATTACAATCGAAATATGTTTTAAAATGGTTCTAGATTATTGAAACCGAGAACAAATGAATGATTTTAACCGAAATAAGGTATAAAAGTTGCCTAGATTAGTGGAAACGAGTATATAAATATGATTATAACTGAAATAAGGTATTAAATGCTCATAGACAAATGAAAACGAGATACATGAGTAATTCTCACTAAAATATAGCAAGAAATAGGCTTAGAATAGGGAGAACTAGTATATATGGGTAATTCTAACCGAAATAGGGTATAAAACTGGCGTAGATTGGTGAAAACGAGTATAAATGAGTTATTTTAACCGAAACATGGTATAGAATGAGCATGCGATGATGAAAACGAGTATAGATGGATGATTATTACCAAAATATGATTTAGAATGAGAATACAATTATGAAAACGAGTATGGATGGGTAATTCTAACCGAAAAAGGTAAAAACGGTCGTAGACTTGTAAAAACGAGTATAAACGAGTGATTCTAACGGGAATATGTAATAGAATGAGCACACAATAATAAAACGAGTATAGATGGGTGATTCTAACAGAAATATGGTTTTGAAGGAGCTTACAATGTTGAAAATGAGAATAGATGGATGATTAAAACCGAAATATGGCTTAGAATGGTGAAAGCGAGTTTAGATAGGCGATTCTAATCGAAATATGATTTAGAATGAGTGTAGATTGGTGAAACCGGGAATAGATGGTAACTCTAACTTAAATACATTATAAGTGTGGCCTAGATTAGTGAAAAGGGATATTTAATTGCGTTTCGAATCAAAATAAGATATCAAATACTCGTAGACTAGAGAAAGCGAGTATGAATGAATGATTCTAAACAAAATATGGTTTAGAATGAGCATAAAATAATGAAAAACGAGTATAGATTGGTGACATTTACCGAAATATGGTTTAGAATGAGCGTACAATGATGAAAACTAGTATAGAATGGTGATTCAAATGGAAATATGACTTAGAATGGTAAAAAACAAGTATAGATGGGCAATTCTAATCGAAATATTGTATAGAATGGACGTAGACTGGTAAAACTGAATACATATACGTAACTCTAACCGAAGTCAGATGTCAAAGTGGCCTAGATTAGTAAAAACAAATATATAAATGTGATTCTAACGAATATATGGTTTCAAATACTCGTAGTGGAGAAAAAGAGTATAAATGAATGATTCTAACCGAAATATAGTTTAGAATGAGCATACAATGATAAAAACTAGTATCGATGGGCTATTATAATTGAAATATGGTATATAAATCTGTTTGTACACCGGGTGAAAATGAGTATAAATGTGTTTATTCTAACCAAAATATGGTGTAGAATGAGCAAACAATGATGAATACAAGCATAGATGGGTGATTCTAACTGAAATATGGTTTAGAATAAGCAAACAATAATGAAAAACGAGTATATATTGTGGTGATTCAAACAGAAATATAACTTAGAATGGTGAAACCAAGTATAGATTGGCAATTCTAATCGATATATGGTATACAGAATGGGCATAGACTGGTAAAATCGAGTACATATGCGCAACTCTAACTGAAGTCAGGTATCAAAGTGGCATAGATTAGTAAAAGCGAGTATATAAATTTGATTCTAATAAAAATAAGGTTTCAAACACTTGTAGACTTGAGGAGAATGAGTTATAAATGAATGATTCTAACTAAAATATACTTTAGAATGAGCGTACAATGATGAAAACTAGAATCGATGGACGATTCTAATTGAAATATGGTATATAAAACGGTTTTGAAGACTGGGTGAAAATGATTATAAAATGACGTTATTCTATAACCAAAATATGAGTGTAGAACAAGCATACAATAATAAAAATAAGTATTGTTGGATAATTCTAACCGAAATATGGAATAAAAGTAGCGTAGAATCATAAAAATTGGTATAGATGGGGTGATTATAATTGAAATATGTTTTTTAAATGGTTCTAGATTTGTGAAACCGAGAGAACAAATGAATGATTCTCTAACCGAAATAAGGTGAAAAAGTTGCCTAGATTAGTGGAAACGAGTATATAAATATGATTATAACTGAAATAAGGTATTAAAATGCTCATAGACTAATAAAAACGAGTATACATGAGTGATTCTAACTAAAATATAGCAAGAAATAGGCTTAGAATGGGGAGAACTAGTATATATGGGTAATTCTAACCGAAATAGGGTATAAAAACTAGCGTAGATTGGTGAAAACGAGTATAAATGAGTTATTCTAACCGAAATATGGCGTAGAATGAGCATGCAATGATAAAAACGAGTATAGATTGGGTGATTCTAACCAAAATATGATTTAGAATGAGCATACAATTATGAAAATATAGTATAAATAGGTAATTTAAAAAAAATAGTTTAGAATGAGCGTACAATGATGAAAACGATTATATATGGGTGGTGTTCTAACTGAAATAAGATATCAAATACTCCGTGTAGACCGGGTTAAAAAAATAAAAATAAATGATTCTAATCGAAATATGGTGTAGAATGAGCGTACAATAATAAAAATAAGTATAGATGGGTGATTCTAACCGAAATAAGATATAAACGGTCGTAGGCTTGTGAAAACGAGTATAAATGAGTGATACTAACGGGAATATGGTATATCAATCACACAATAATGAAAACGAGTATAGACGGGTGATTCTAGCCGAAATATTGGTGTCAGAATGAGCGTACAATGATAAAAATGAGTATAGATTGATGATTCAAACCTAAATATGGCTTTAGAATGGTGAAAACGAGTATAGATGGGGCTATTCTAATCGAAATATTATTTAGAATGAGTGTAGATTAGTAAAACCCGGGTATAGATGCGTAACTCTAACTGAAATATGGTATAAAAGTAGCCTAGATTAGTGAAAGCGAGTATTTAAATGCGTTTCAAATCGAAATAAGATATCAAATACTCGTTAGACTGGATAAAAGCGAGTATAAATGAATGATTCTAACCAAAATATGGTTTAGAGAATGAGTGTACAATGATAAAAAACGAGTATAGATTGGCGACTCTAAACAGAAATATGATTTAGAATGAGCATATAATGATGAAAACGAGTATAGATGGGTGATTCTAACTGAAACATGATATGCAACGGGTCGTAACACTTGTGAAAATGAGTGTAAATGAGTTATTCTAACTGAAATATGGTGTTATAATGAGTACACAATGATTAACACAAGAATAAATGGGTGATTCTAACCTAAATATGGTTTAGAATGAGCGTAAAATAATGAAAACGAGTATAGATGAGTGAATCAAACCAAAATATGACTTAGAATGGTGAAAATAAGTATAGATGGGCAATTCTAATTGAAATATGGTATTAGAATAGGAGTAGACTGGTGAAACAGAATACATGTGCATAACTCTAATCGAAGTTAGGTATTATAGTGGCCTAGATTAGTAAAAACGAGTATATAAATGCGATTATAACCAAAATATGGTTTAAAAATACACGTTGACTGGAGAAAATGAGTATAAATGAATGATTCTAACCGAAATATAGTTTAGCACGTACAATAATGAAACCTAGTATCGATGTGTGATTCTAATTAAAATATGGTATATAAAATGGTTTGTAGATTGGTGAAAATGAGTATAAATGAATTATTCTAACCTAAAATATGGTGTAG